>CAIGRO010104041.1:0-24182 GCA_903798355.1 Fraxinus baroniana | reverse complement strand
GGAATTTCATTCAATTTCCAACACTTTTATCCACTTTCATCTCGGCAGGCGGATATCATGTCAACTAAATCCATTTTCTTGGGAAGATGGAGAAGATCACACACACACATTGATGGATTCTTTAGTGCATTCATCCGAAACAAAAAACTAGATTTTCTTTCTCGTTATGAATCAAAACTAAAGACAGTTGAAATCAATTGTTGAAAGAATCAACCAAAGTGCGTCATTGGATAAATTCAATGTAAGATTACATTGACAAGAAGAGCGAATAGGTTTTTAGAACAGATTACCTATGCCGAATCTGATTTTCTCAGGGAATCAATTTAGATTTAACAGACGATGAATCTCTATCAGAGGTTCGTCACTGTCACCGTTATTGCACCATCAATTTCCTGGTTTGAGTTCCCACGTTTTCAGCTTTCTATCATGCAATGCAATTATGTTACAGTAATTCCAACTTTCATTTTAGGGAAGTAGTAAAAAATGAATATTTTGTGTGTGTGTGTGTGTGTGTGTGAGAGAGAGAGAGAGAGAGAGAGAGAGATTTTAATTAAGTAAATTTAAGAATGGACACTTCACGTGAAGGTTACGAGGTCTTTAATCTTCACGTGTAGGTTGTTTGACAAAACTTTTGATTAAAAAATTTAGCTTATGTTTGGTTCAGTTTAAAAAAGTAGATTATAATTTAAATAGTTAATTTTAAACACATGTTCGAGAAATTCGTAATTTTTCACTCACATATTTTATCAAAAAAATTGATTTTTATCTAAACTAAACTGGGACATAGTTTCGAAAAAAAATTGGTGAAAATTATGATTCAAAAATTGGATCCATGTAATATTGAAGTCTGATCGATCGGAAAATTAATAAACTTTAACAATATTGTCGCCACAGTTTTTATTTGATACATCACATTTTAATTACAATTAAGCTTCTCAATTTTTGTTCATTGTAGTAATTCTTTCTTTAATTTTTTTCTGTCAAATTCTTATCTTTGGCCTTCTTTTAATTAATACGTCTCGTTCTTGATGATGATTTATATCAAAATATTTTTTTTCATTCTTTGAAATGTACAAAAAAAAAATATTTTTTTTTCGCACTGTATTTATTTACTCTTAAAAATATGATGAAAGAATAAGTTATTTCAAGTCATTTCAATGAACCTTTGAACATAAAATTGTTATCAAATACAACATATATTAACTAATGAAAAGTTTGAGGATAAGAACGATAAAAAAAAATCATTAGAAACGTAAGTCCTATAATGACAAAGACCAAGAACCTTAAATGTAATTAAAATATGGACAACGATTTTTATTTCTTGCACCATATTTTAATTGTATGTAAAGTTCTTAATCTTTGGTCATTATACCATTTATGTCCCTGACAATTTTTCATTTCGTTCATATCCTCAAACTTTTCATTAATGAACATATTTTGTTTTTTATAATAGTTTTACGTCCAAAAACTCATTGAAATTACGTAAAATAACTTATTTTTCGATCATATTTTTGAAAATAAATAAATAAAAAGTGCAAAAGAGTATTTTCCCTCGTTTCAAAGTATGGAAATAAAATACTTTAATACGAATTATCGTAAGGACTAGATATATTAATTAATGAAAAATTGAGGATAAAAAAAAAAGTTAGTTACAATGAGCAAAAATTGAACGGTTCAATTACAATTAAAATGTGAACAAATAAAAATTATGGCGATAATGCAACCCTATTTGTTTATTTTTAAGCAGGGGTTGCGCGGATGCATTTGCGCTACTTCAATGCAGACACAGGGAAATATGCACAGCCAATCTTAATTATTGCTATTAATTATGCGACAAAATTGTCGATTGAAATCAGCACTGGTTAGGTTAGTAAGGTTTTTCCCTTTCTTAGCGGGATTTTGTTATCAAATTTAATTACTCTCTGAGAGGAAACCCTTTCGATGCTCCGATCGATTACAATTTTTATCATTCGAGTAGAAATATAGGAAAGGAATTAATAGTGGAGTGATAAAGTAGGAATTGTTGGAATTCGGCATATGATGCGTTGTGGATTGAGGTGGAGAGAAATACAGACATGGATTCGGGATTATGATACGATTCAGTCGCTTGCAGTTAAACTGATCTACGTTCAGATTGGTTGTTCATTAATTGGATCGCTTGGGGCGTTTTACAACGGGGTCTTGCTTGTTAATTTGGCAGTTTCCTTATTCGCCCTTGTCGCCATTGAGAGCAGTAGCCAGAGTCTCGGCAGGACCTATGCCGTTCTTCTATTGTGCTCCATTTTCCTGGATGTTGCCTGGTTCATTCTCTTCTCTCACGAAATCTGGTGTGCCCTTTTCTTATTCATCATACTCGTATATTTCTAGTTCAATTTCTTGTTCTTCATTTCCATATCATGTGCACCATCTTGGCATGTTGTAGTTCACGAAAACAGTAAGAAATCCTCTTTAATTGGCAAATGTTTATGTTAATCATCTTTTTTGCGACACTGACATTTCCAAGAGTATAGTTGAAGATAGTTTGATGCGTCAGATGTGGCACAGAAATGTAGTTTCTATTCCTTATTCTAGTCGAAGAATTTATTGGTATCTAAATTGTCTTGTGGTTTCTTGATTCAAACTGGTTGATTATTATGACAGTAGTTTTATGATTTTATTTTATTTTTTTCATTCTTCTCTCCCATTGTCAATTGTGAAAGTGGGCCTGGCTTGTCCAGTGGATAATTCAATTCCACTTCACAAGTCCAACATTGCAGGGTTAGTAACATCCAAATGCATTATGCACAGTATTATCCTTGCATTCTGGCAAACTATTTTCCTTAGTTGAACCTATGAATTAAGTCCCTTGCAATCGGTCAAATTATTTTTCGTAGTTGAACCTATGAATTAAGTCAGCTTAAGCAATCTTACTTCCCTTCATGTGATCAATTATTTGCAAGAATGCCTGGAATTATTGGGAAGCACAGCTGGTCCTTAAATGACTCTTTTTCCAGTTCTAACAAGTTTAATGACTGACTTTATTTTTAATATTTGATTGAAGATGAAGACAAGGAATAATTAGAAAGATAAATCTTGTCTTTTTCTTTCGTAGTAGAATTTTGTATTTAACTACAAGACCTGTTGAAAAAGACATCACCAAGGTCAAAACACAGAAGAATTCTGGATAAGAATCCGCACCGTGTCTTTATCAACCAAAGCTGTCTTTTTATGAGCTGATTTCCAGTTAGGCTTTTCCAAGATAGGATGAATACAGGGAAAGCCCTAGCCATCTAAGTTTCTTGCTGAATCAATCCAGACTACCATAGAGTTTGGCTCAATTGGGTTTCATTTGTCCCCTCATGAATGCACACGAACATATCAAGTGCATTTTTTCTTCTCAACCTTACAAACAGATGATAATTGATCTATAACTCTTGAAGCTAAATGTTTATATTCCTATCCTCACATTTTGATTGATTCTTTTTTACCTTTTGCTTCAAACAGATTTCATTCTTTTTGGGAGCACTGAAAATTTAATTAGTTACAAAACTGCAACAATAACAAAACAAAGAATAAATTATTGACATTAAAGATTTAAGTTTAAAGAGCAAAACAAATGGTTTTGATTGTGAAGTGATGCTCCGAGATTGTAAATGGTCTTTACTTTAAAATGGAGTGATTACCTACCCCAAATCTTGAGTCAGGAGGACGAGAAAGATCTAGGCATCTAGCATATGCTTTTACAAAATGATATGCTTTTTCATTTATGCTATGAATCTTGTCCGTTCGTTTTATTGAGCTTTCTTCACTTTAGTGCCTTGCACTTTGCCATACTTGTAGTAGAAAGCAAAAACTTCCCACCTTCATGGGAGAGTATATATCCCCATCATTAAATGGACAAAATACCCTCCTATAATTATGTTTACACGAGTTGAGGCTTGGCCAGAATTTCATTTCTCTGAAGATTCTATGCACTTTGTTTCCGACAAACCTAGTTCTTGGCTTCATGTCCTGTTAATTTTATTTGAATACAATCGTCAGAGAAGCTCTGTACAGAGCTTGAACAGAAAATATCCTACATCATATTGGTACAGACAGAAGATACACTTGCCAGTGTGTCTTCACTCAAATCTGAAATCCAAATTCTCATTTTTTTTCTGTAGTATAGTAGAAGAGGTCTTTCAAGATTGGTTGTTGAGTCTTCTATTATTCTCTCTACTATGTGCTGATGCTAATGTTGAACAGGAAATTCATATCTGCAGAATTATCGACTTTTTCAGCTTATTAAAATAAAGGGCTTTGCTGCCGGTACATCAAGGTGTACACAAGGCGTTACACCCCTCTCACATGAGGGGTGGGACCCACTTTAATAAAAAAATATTATTCAAGTGGATCCCACCCCCATGTGAGGGGAGTGTAATTCCTTGTGTACATCTTTTGATGTACAAGTAGATAATTCCTAAAATAAAAGATCGAGAGAATCGACTTAAAGGGCTATTTATATTTTGAATCATATATTTAGTCTCATGGCTAAGAACCAAACACAAGCTAATCTGCTTATTAGACAACTACATTGTGAAAGTGTTTTTAATTGTTACAGAATGCTGTTTGTTGACTCCGGATAAATTGATACAAATTGCATATGGTCCTCACTACGTTACTTGTCTGGGTATTTTTGTCCATCTATATCCGGGAAATGCTTATTTTTCTTGTGATGCAGGGACTTGAGCCCCCACCCACCTCCACACATTCTGCACGCCTTTGTTTGTTAATTTAACTCAATACATCTGTTTTCTAATAGTTGCCATCTTTGTACTCTTCTAAAGTTTGATTTATGCATGCAGGCACATTTCATCTGAGATTTATGCAACCTTCGTTATCCTTTCGGTGAAGCTCACCCTAGCAATGCAAATTATTGGATTTTCAGTGAGGTTATCATCTTCATTACTGTGGATACAGATGTACAGATTGGGTGCTTACATAGACAATTCAGCTCCTCGAGAAACAGATGTTGATTTGAGAAATAGTTTCCTAAATCCTGCAGCTCCTATAATTAGGCGTCCCTCTGGTTCCGATGATGTTATTGGTGGCGCTATATATGATCCAGCATATTTTTCGTCTCTTTTTGAAGATGGTAGAGATGATGCAAGTTTGTTAGGGGTATGATCCTCTCACTATGTTTTGAGCTGTTCAAGCATTACCTCACCTTTTCCTCCCGCTATTAAAAGTATTAGAAAAAAGAAAAAGAAAACATCTAAGTGCACAGAGAATATTAGAAGTCGCTGCATCATATCAAAAATTGAAAAGCTAAGCATCACTCTAAAGCTTTATATCTCTCAACCTGATGAGGCTTGTGAAATTTTAGGCAGATGTAAGCTTACTGCTTACAAACATGGTAAAATGGTAACAGCTAAGATCTGTTGGTTTAGAGAGAAAAAAAGATGTTTCACGTGAATGATATAGTTCAGTGGGCCTAGATAGGTATATATTCAGCTATAACGGAATTACTGAGTAGACAAGGACATACATGCATACATATACAGACACCCATACACACACACATGATAATATTAGAAGTCACTGCCTCAACTCAAAAATTGAAAACTAAGCATCACTCTAAAGCTTTATATCTCTCACTCCCATAAGGCTTGCATTAAGGTTAAAACTTACCATACTTTGGAGGTATTGGTCGTATTATTAAGACAAGGACAGATTTATGGAAAGCAACAGCTTGGATGTTGTTTAAAGTTAGGGCACTACCAGACCAGGTTTCATTTTGGAGGAAATTCGGGGTTGAAATCAACCTGAAGTAGGAAAATACAAGTTATCTGAAGCTCTATTAGTCCTCTCCTAGATCAGTTATGAAGCTCACAAGTAGCTCCCTCAGTCATCTATTTTGTGATGTGTATAAATTTACCTGACATTGGGTGGGGTGTGGCCTTTGGGGAGGGGCCTGTATTTTTTATTTTATTTTTTATTTTTTTTGTGGGGGTGGGGTGGGTGGGGGTGATGGAGTAATGATGCTGGGTGAGGATGAATTGCAATGGGTCAGTCTCTTGATGGCCATAGGTATATTACTGCTGATGGAGGAAGTAGAGGTGGATGACAATGAAGACAATAATCAGAAAATAACATGAAAAGATAAAAATAGAAGGAAAAACTGAAGGCTATGAATATGGTGATTCTGTGGGTTTGCTGTTTGGCGTATTTCATAATTTAATATTTCAAGAGATTGCTTAATCAGGCTTCGTAATGATAATGATTTCTGAGAGCCGGATATGCTCTTAGAAACTGTTAAAATCATTTTTTTCCCCGAATGCTTTTTATACTTTTTTTTTTCTGCATCACTTTCAATTAACAATCATTTTGTGGTGCATATATGGCATCTTTAAATACATCTTGGTCTTCTTTCTCATTTGCAGGGCGGTCAAAATCATGGCATTGCTACGGTGGAATCGCCCTCTTCTGCTGAAACTTCTCGACTTAATCCATCGATGAGCAGATCCTATCGTAATGAAGATGTGAGTTAGTGATACTTTATCTTAATGAGCTCTATATACAGATTCAATTGCCATTCATTAAAGGAATAACATTTGTGATCACCTCGTGTAGTCCAACAAAGTCTAGTCATGTTATTTGAAAATGTTTGATTAGATCATTTTGAGATTTTACCGCTGAAATATTCTTCAGCAAAAGTAGAAAGTTAACGGCTTAACGCTACCGATGCCAGCAGATGAAGGGAAATAGTTCTTTAGATTCTCAATTTATTATGCAAATGTTTGATTAGTGCTAGCAACTATCAACTTCCATAATAATAACATAACTCACGAATTAAACTTTATTTGCAGGTTGATAATGCTACTCGAAAGCTCCAGACTGTTTGAGTCTGATTAGTTCTTTGAGTCTGATTAGTTCTTGCATTTGGTGGTGGTGATACCCCGTATTCTTTGGAGGATTATTTTTTCAGTAAATTCTGCAGGCTCGTGTTAGATGGTAAGGCTTGTAAAGTTATCCAGTTACTGTATTATTTTCTTGGCGATGATGCGGTTGAAGATGTCTTGAGGTATCTAAATGAGTGAATGGTCGTGTAAAGATTGTTATATTGTCAAAAATTTTGAAGCAATAGAAAGGCAGCCTTTAAGAATTAAGCCTATGAAATGCATTATCAACTCATATTCTCAAGAATTCTATGCAGATAGATTAAATCTCCTGGTATTGCAAATATTCATCAACAATTTATATACAAATTTGACCAGAAACAGATCGAGCTTGAACTTATGATAACTATGCAACATTTTCTACAAAAAAATATTAATGAAATTTTTAAAATAATCCGAAGGAAGTAAAATGAACGATAGTATGTACGCGTTTTCAGTAATTTTAGTAACATGGAAATCGGTTTTGTTTGCTGTGAAATGCAGCATCCTGTGAATCCATCGAGTTTTTGAATGCAAGTTGTGCTTGAAACTCGAGGGTATGTTTGTCTCTGCGTCTCGAGATTTTCATTTTGGACGTAGACGTGGACGTGGACATGGACAGGCCATTGAAAATATAAAAATTTCAAAGTTCACCCAAATGAAAATGAAATTTATCTGATCTCCTCAAGTCGAAAATAAACCCACTTAGTCAGAAAATTCATCATACTAAACGGGGTAAATTACTTTGACCCCGTGTCTCATAATTTCAAGGACATTCATTCGTTTTTCAAGAATTATACAAATCTCTCTTACTTAAAGTTTAGAATAAAGTATCTCTTTCTTTAAAACGTCATAAATACACAAGATTGATGTTTTCAAATGAGTCACCATCTTAGCGAATATATTAAAGTGAAATAAATACACAAGATGTGAAGTCTTCCAATTCTTAATATAAAGTTAGTTACACTAAAATGAGTTATTTTCGCATATATACAATTTTTTTTTTTATTCGAAAGAAGTAAGTTATATTAACACGAATGAAAATGAAGTTACTTATTTTGAAAATTATAATGATTTCGAAATAAATGGGTTAGTTTTACTGATGAACTTTACAAAATATTTTATCCAGAAATTCAGCTAAAAAATTGCTGATACTGTATCAAGTCATTAAGATTTTTAGCTAAATTCTAATGTTGTTGAAAATTCTATAAAATATATAGTTAAAATTAATTATTGATTTTAACTTAAAATAAATTAAAATTTTAATTTATGTGAAACGTGGCTAAATAATTTATATCAAACTAAGCCACTGTTTGATTTGGATTAAAATTTCAAGTCAAAGTTAACAATTAATTTTAACCACGCATTTTATGGGATTCTTAACTTTTCAAACACACGTCATTAACTTTTATTAAAATTTCCCTTATTATTCTATTTTAATTATCAATTAAACTAGTGAAAACAAGTAAATATGTTTTTCAAATATGTGAGATGCATTATTAAGATACCGATTCCTCCTTATTATTCTATTTAAGTATAACAATTAAAGTGACAATTTGAAATCATTCATGTTGATCAATTAAAGAAAGTAAATGTGATTTTCAAATATGTGAGACACAATGTCGAATCCCCGTTATTATTCCATTTTTAGTGTAACAATTAAAGTGACTATTTGAAATCATTCATGTTGATCAATGTTCTTAATTTAATTGAAAGTCTCTCTTGATAACGATCAAGTCCATTCTCTTCACGTGACCCTTTTATTTCTCGATAAAAGATACAAACATGATAAATATATTAACAAGTGCTAGAACATTTATTGAAATCATATAAGTATAGAAGTATATATCTATCATCTATCAAAATTCACAATGTTTATTATATTGTGCTTAAACTCTATTATTTCTCTCGATAACAATAAAATCAACTAACAATTCAATTAGTGATCAAACAATTGAAAAGAACGATAAAAACTACAATAAACACTCGTAAATCAAACCAAACTAAGTCAAAATAATTAATTAAAAACTAAAAATATTATAACAAGGGTTAATCTCATTCTAACAATGTATAAAACTAGTCTAATATCAAAACTACAAGAAATCATATTTAAATGGAAAGACATACCCCAAATTTTTTATAAATTGAGAAAACGAAGATGACTCTTGAAATCATGAACCTCTTCAATAGCTTCTTGATAAATCTCCACTTGCGTCTTCTCTTATTTACCCAAAAATTAAGTTTGAATCTTCACCTGATTGAATTCTTGAAAATCTTATATATATGAGGTGTTTAATATGTATTTTACTGTTAGGTATTTATAGGAGTCGGAAATTGGTTGAAAATTATGTTCAAATTGATTTTCAAAAGAGTTCCAATCGAATAATGAAAGTTGCATTCGCACGAACATGTTTTATCTCTGCACATCAATCAGTATTTTGATCATAATGTTCTCTCTCAATATCCGATTGAGACGATTCAAAATGCATTGAAAAGCTAACTCGAAGGAATACAACTTCTCTAAAAGTATAATTTGATTTTGATAATATTTTAATCATATTCCATTCATTTTTTACTTTTAATTGCATCCAGTTGTCTCCTGACAATTTTCAAAGTATCGTATTGTGATCCGAATCAACTATTGAATATTTGCAATTCGGTAGTTAAACTTTTGAGTTGGTCATTTTTCACCAATTTTCTCTTATTTCTTTCAATTCCTCGTTCAACCATTGAGTCTTAACTATATAACATAAAATACAACAATTTAGGATATATTTTGTCAAAACAATTATCAAATATCTTAATTTTAAGCTCCGAATAAGTGTATAAAATGCACTTATCAAATATCACTAAACTTAAACATTTGTTTGTCCTCAAATTCACAATATCAAACCAATATCTACTCTTCCAATGCAAAACTGACGTGTGCGTGTGAAGCACTAAGAGACAATCATGAATTTATAAGTTGTTTCAATTTTCAACCATTTGTAGTCCAATATATCATTTTTCCTTTCGTATGATTCACACATCATCAAACTTATTATTTTTACTCTTTTTCTAGTGTGCAATTTAAGGTTGAATTCTTTCCATTATTATCACCACCCTCTCTAGTTAGATGAACTCTACTAATTGTAAGTCAACACATCAATAAACAAGGATTCTCCAATTCTTTGATTGCTTCAACCTCTAGGACTTGACTAAGCTGATAATCTTTCCTCAAAAGTCAAGTTTTTTTCAAATTAGTGTTTGGACCTTAACCATGACGTTTGGCGTGTCTTCTGTTTCACGCACTTGTTTTTTCAAATTTTCCACTTTTTGCACTCTCTCTCTTAAGCTTTCTATATGACCCATTTAACGAGTTTTTAGTCGATAACTCCTAAATCAGATGACTATAGGGCATCAAGTTGTAAATGGCCTAAAGGGCTTAATAACTCAAGTCATAAAGATTACAAAGAAATGTTTTTTATAATTTTTTTCTCTTATTAGTGTAATGCCCCTCATTAAACACCTATTTAATAAAATTGACTTCTAACTTAAGATTTTTGCCCAGTTTCATCATATTAATCTAAGACAATCCACGCGTAAATTTTCACACATGGAATTCCAGTTTACATTCGTATCTTCCTACAATCGTAAAATCACCCCTAAACTATGTTAAATTTGGTCATAAGGATAAAGAATTTAGTATGGTTTGGGTATAGTATCAATGTTCGACTATATCAACTTATCAAGTTTATGAATCAACTCATTTCATCACAACATTAAACTCAATTCTAGTGTACATATAATATCAAGTTTTGAAGGAATAATCATCAATCAATCTAGCATACAACATATCTACCGTTTATAAATCAACATCAAATCTCAAATATAATCATCATTGTTGGTCAGGTTATCTAACACACATAAGCACACAACCTAATAAAAGTAAATATTTTTGAAATTCTTCAGATTTATTTTTTATTTTTGGTAATTTTCTCATGTATACTAAAGTAATACTAAAAACAAACACACTAAAACAAACAAACATATGAAAAAAACAAAACCTCAAGTTTTTTTTCACCTCCAAACTTAAATCCGACATTATTCTCAATGTCATAAAACATAAGTAATAATATAAGGGAATGTGGAAGGAAAGTACTCCTCGAATTTTTCTATTGAATGTGTGCGGAGCTATTTAGCAATCCATCTCAAAGTGCAAGTTGTTAAGCTCCTTCCAATATTTATATTCATGGTACCTATTAAAAGGAGAAGAAAACAATCAAAAGAGTCAAAATTAGTTCTTTTTTTTTATAAGCTTGTTTGGGAGGGATTTTAATNAAAATTCTAGCCGTTAACTATCAAATCAACCAACATTTTTGACTTTCTCTCTCACAGGTGGGGTCCACAGGTTGACTATAATAGCTAGAATTTTGATTAAAATTTCTCCCAAACAAGCTCTATATCTAAACTCCAGTTTCATGTCATGTGCATATTTCAACTCCTTTTGACTCGATTAATTTTTTTCTTCAACTAGGCTAAGTGTCAGTGATGAAGATGACCCCAAATTGAATTGAAAGATGTTTATAACTAATGCAACCTATAAATCAAGAATAACACTACATCTAATGCAATTTAATACGAAAAGCAAAATAAATTAAAAGGGTTGGGAAATTGGGTAACCTCCCAACAAGCGCTTAATTTATAATGTTTAGCTAGACTATAAGGAGGAATTGATCATGGTGGTTCACGATGGAATCTTGCAGCCTTACACTCCTTACAATTTTCAAATTTACATCCTCTTTTTACCCTCCAAACCTTGAGCTCTCCATTCTCCTGTCGAGCAAGGCTCCCTAGATGTTTAGGTTTTGTCTCATTCGACCCTTGTTAAATTTCTTCAGCAACATATTTGGCCTCCTCCAGGACTAATGGTTGCTTGGGTGAATTTTATAGTTTAAAGATTTCATGTGTGTCCTCCACCCTCAAAGTCAGTTCATCATTCTCCATATCAATCAATGTTCGATTTGTTGCTAAAAATGGTCGACTTAAGATTATTTATATATCTTAGTCGTCTTCGAGGTCTACAACAAGAAAGTCCGTCGGGAATATCAGCTTCCCAACTTTGATGAGCATATCATCAACCTTGCCCCATTGGTATCTCCTATCTGCTAGTTGCAACGTCACATTCGATCATTTGACTTATGCAACTCCTAGTTTCCTAAAAATAAACAAAGGCATTAAGTTTACACTTGCACCTATATCATAAAGCATTAAAATGAAATCATTTGCCTAGTGAAATAGGTAAAGTGAAACTCTTTAGGTTCTTAAGTTTTGGTGGCAATTTATTTTGCAACATTGCACTACCATCCTCTGTCAATGCCACTTCTTCCCAGTCTTGAACATTTTTTCTTAGATATCATGTCCTTCAAAACTTTGTATAAATCGGGATCTGTTTGATTGCATCGATGAATGGGATGTTGATGTTGAACTTTTTCAGCATATCCAAGAAATTCTCGAATTGATCATCAAGCTTTCTCTTTTGCAGTCTTTGGAGAAAATGTATTGGTGGCACAAATTCTTTGGTAGGAGCAGTTTCCTTAAGTTTTGAATCATGTGATGCTCTTTCTGTCTCTACTTCTTCGTTGTTCTTAGATTCTTCCAATTACTCTTCAACCATGGTATATACATTTTCTTTTGTAGGAATTCGTCTCTTTACATTAATATTTGGAAGTTGAACTCAACTGCGGGTAGTTATTGCCACAATCTGCTCTTCCTCCACAACCTTCACTGCCATTACCTGTTGTTTGGGATTTGTCTCAATGTCACTGGGTAATGCTCTCGATAGTCTCTTTGAAAGTGTTTTCGCTATTTGCCCCATCTGATTTTCCAAGTTCTTGATGGTTGCTCCCTGAACTTGCAAGATTTTTCCTGTTCTTTGCATGTGTTGGGTAGACATCTCCGCCAATTTAGTAACAAGATCTTCCAATGAAGACCCATTTTCTGTCTGCTGAAAACTTGCCGCACAATCTGCTGGGGAACAATGTGAGCTCTTTGATTTTTGCTCAATTGGAAACTAGGGTGATTCCTCCAGCTTGGGTAATAAGTTTTAGGATTTTGATTGTGTTACTGCCTTTGAAAGTTTTGAGTATAATTTACATCCTTTACGAGCAAAAGGACTACCCATAATACAGTCAACACTATCATGATTCCCTCCACAATGCTTACATTTCGGTACTACCTTTTGAGTTGCACTCATCTGTTCCACCTTTTGTGCCAATAATGCCAACTGAGTTGATAGTGATGTCAAAGAATCAACTTCATGTACTCTAGCAACCTTCTTTCCACTCGCCCTTTCAGTTTGCTAAAGTGATCTAGTAAATACCAAATCCTTCATGATTTGGTAGACCTAATCCGCAATTTTTTTTGTGAAAGAATCCTCGCTTGCAGAGTCTACGTTAACCTTACTTATTGGATTCAGATCAATGTAAAAATATTGCACCTAGAGCCAATTCTGTAATCCATGTTGTGGGCAATGATGGAGTAAACTCGTGTATTGCTCACAAGCATCTGAATAGCATTCAGAGTCCAACTGTTGGAATGTGGTTGTCTTGTCCCTCAACTTTGCAATCATTTTCAGTTGGAAATATATGCTTAGGAACTTCTGACTCAATTGATTCCATGTAATGATGTTCTAGGGTGGATAAGTGTCTAACCATTCTCTGGTCGGGTCTCTCAATATGTATGGGAAAAGTCTTGGTCTGATTGCTTCACTTGAAATTCCCGAATACTCGATGACAACTTTTATTCATTATTTTTTTGTTTATGTTGAATTGGAGGGGGTACGAATGAACCAACCATTTGAACTTGGGAGCTTGCTACAGTGCCCGAATTTTTTACCGAATCGCCACATGGCAACCCCCCCAATAGAGGGCCGCCATGTGGCGATTCGGTAACTCATTCGGGTGAAGTAGAATAACTCTTGAACTTGTATGTCTGACCATCCAAGCACAAAAAGAATTGTTGTTTTATGGATACAATAATTGATCGATGACTTGTATTGTTGTTATTATAAAAATTCTTTAATTCTTTTAAGCCATCGTCGTCAACATTGCCAACTCAAAAGGTTACCCACACAACTTCTATTTCTTCTTGTGGACCGCCCACAAGTTTCGCGCATTTCAGATGGGGTAAAATGAGACCACAAATATGTTATACACGGTAAAGTTTAACGCACAATATTAAACTATTTTATATAAAATTAGAATGAATAGTAGTACGATCACGTTCGAGGATGGCTTATGCTGTCGCAAGGATTATTCGTGATTAAGAAATCCAATCCCTGTAATCATCTCTTTGTCATGCTAAGCAAAAACAAACTAACTAGAGCTTAATATAAGAAGAAGAAGAAATAGGATTTGCTGATATTTTTCTTCCAAGTCAACCTATTCTACATTTCTTCTCCGTTCATAATCCTCAATTCAAAATTTTTGGCTACAACAAAGACCAATATTTGAAGTACAAAATTACATCATCAAACTCTTCATATTTAGCTTCTAGTTTTCCTTCAGAAACAACAATTCTAGCATCTGTAATCCAAGGTGAAGAAACAATTCTTCTCTAGCCAAAGGATAATTTAGTTTTTCTAATAAAAAAAAATTCGCTTGCAAGACGGGTTCAAAGCTCATCGTGACCCTGTGTTTGCTCCTTGTTCATTGTCTCTAATTTAACTTCCAGTTCCTACAGCATTTCATCACATCACAACCAACATTAAGAGTAGCTTCATGGAAGATATAGTATTAAATGGAAAAATAAACAGCGAAGTGCATAAAATGTAACCTTAAGTTTATCTTCCACACACACGGCTGGAGTTGATAACAATGCTACATATCTACAAATATAAACAAATTCAGATACCGTAGATCCAATAAATAAAAATTAGAAAACATGAAGTGACCAGTTTTGAATATGTAAATCCAAATGCAAATACATGCACAGGGAGAGAGAGAGGGAGAGAGAGAGAGAGAGATTCTTACTCGCAACGGCTTGGTTCACCAATGTCTGTAACTTCATTTTTCAAACCACATCTCAACTTTACCTGTATAATATAATGAAAATTTCCCATTACATGAAAGGAAACTGTAGTGATTCCCAAACAAAAAATTAAGGACCTGAAAAAAGATGCACGCTTATAATGCTTCCTCCATGCTTTAAGCAATAAAAACAAAGGTGCAACAAAAAACCTTAAAAATCATTTTAGGAAAAAAGGATATAAAATCTCAATTTTAATCTATGAACATCTACCTTTAAACTTCTATTTGGGCCATTCCAGCAGTGATCTCCATTTGAAAATAGCATGATTCCATAGGACTCTTCAAATTTCTCCCAGCTCCTATATTGTAGGATTAATAATAGATGACAGAGGACTGAATCAAATTAAACTATAGAGGTGTTCTAGCAGATGTTACACACAGAAGATCAAATATGGGATGAAAATCAGTATCATTAAAATACATCCAATCTGAGAAATGCTATAAGCATATATCAATAGAAATGTCAAGCTAAAAAGTTCCCTACCCCAAACGAGTTGTACTATGACCCTCCACTTGAGTAGCTTGTTTGAAAGGACAGATTTTGTAAACATACCTGAAACAATAAATTTCAATTCCAATTTTAGTAAATTAGAAATGTCATACCAAAAACACAGTAAGACTCAAAAATGGGCAAAGAAGAAGAAACTAGGAAGTTTCTTACTTGTTCTGCTTGCTCTCAAAACATTGACCATAGAATGGATAGAACTCCTTTTCCATTCCTGCGAGACAAAATTATAGAATACTCCATCACGCCAAATTTGTAAGCTTTAAGAACAAGAATGAAAAGAGAAAAGGTGAAAAAAGGTTATAGTGCATCAATGTCTAGCACACCAAAATCATATTTTAGCTTCTGCGTAAGACTTGATATCCTTGACTGTATTTTAGATAATTTTGAACTGGATTCATCGTACTCTTTGCGTACACGTGCAGCGTCTGCAGATACACAATGGAAAAGCATCAGTATCCTCTGATTCCTGTTCTTAACATGAATGGAGTATAAACCCTCTACTGGTACCAGATATATCCACGGGAGTTCGGAAATTTTTGACAGCCTGAAAGATGCTCCTCACAGTTTGCCGTATCTTCTCCAGCCACGTTTGGCTATTTATACTAGTTATATCTGACCAATTTAGAACAAATATGAGTAACAAACTAACTAGAAGTTGTAGCTATGGAAAAGAACATGGAAAATACATGTATTCCATGTCAAGATTTGAAAGTAAATAAAACACCTGTCAAGTGTGATTCATCATCTGAATCAGGTTTGTATGAAGAACCCGAATCATCATGACCCTCCTCCCCATACTCTTCCATCTGGTCTTCACTGTCGTCATCATCATCCCTCTGCTCAACATCCTCTGAGTCATAGCCATTATATTCCTCATCATGGCTATCTTCAAGTGTTTCTTCATGGTTTTGAGGATCATTATCTTTAGAGGTATCGCCCTCTTTGCTTTGTTGCTCAGTCATTTCTCCTGTCCATCGAGAAGCGACACGACGCCCTAACTCTTCTCTCGATAAGGACTCAGTATCTTCTGGTACATGTTTCTCCTAGAAACACGAAGTGACATTACTCATATAGCTCGAATAACATCAGACAAGCCAAGTTTCTAAAAATTAGAATTTCATATTCCATCATCCTAAATATCAGGCCCCTAAAATCTACTATTACATCGACTCAATGAGCTTTATACATAACGCATTCATGCTTTTATGTATTAACTTGTATCTATGTAATATAACCATGCAAGCATGCATGTGTTTCTGCAGGACAAAACTGGATACTAAAAGCACATACCTGATTTCCAGTATCAAGACCAGCTTTGCCATCAACAGTGGAATCTCCCTCTTTCTGTTCGGTATCCTACATAAAGATAACAGGTAAATGATCGTATGTAGATACCCAAAAGAGTCCTGACAACTTTTACAGGTGAAATTTTTCTGTAGAAGAAGACCATACCTGTAGAGAATCCTCTTTCACCTGTTCTGCTCTGTTGGTCTGATCACTAATCTCAAGGTCACCAACAGATTTGTGATTATCTTCCAGGGCATCCTGTTAAATACCAGTAATGTAACTGGAAGCGAAGAAACCAAAAAGTACAAGATAATTGAACCTATTATCACTCAGCAATTACTTGTGATGCTTGAGAGCAAATAAATTAATGATTTTGAGTTGAGGGTAGAGGTCTTACAATCCTAAAAACACAATTTCTTACACAGTTATATCAACTTACATATTGTTTAATGAGACACGAGGAAGTTCCATGTGTTGAAACTAGGTTACTCTCATCTAGGAGAAGTTATACATCACAAAGGAGATTGCATAATAGCAAAATAAATGTTAATGCAATCCCGATGCATTTATTTTCAGTGCAACTTTCTAAGAATGATGTATGGACAGTGATATAGAAACCTATGCAACGTGAATACTGAATAGAGAATAAGGAATCAATATCTATCCATCTAATAAATTAGAAGTTCCCACACATCAGTAAAATATTATTCTGCAATACCCAGTTGCATTACCTATGTCAAGATCAATTTTCTTGCATTGGAAATTGGATAATGAAGTTTTTTCTTTCAAATTAATTCATAACCTATTAGTCAATTCCAACATTGGCAAACCTTTTGTTAGAGAGGGTAGTGAACAAAAGCCCCTAGCCATCCTGGGTGGGAGGGTAGGACTGAGGAGGAAAAGGAGGAAACCAGTTACATATTTCCCTTCAAGCAAATTTTTCTCTCTTAGTTATGAGAACTGACACATTTGGCAGTTACATATTTAACAGTTTTTTTGTTTTCGTATCATCTCTAGCCTATTTACACGCAAGATGTGTGATACTATTTAATCTTCAGGTGTCAATCCAAGCTTAAATAGGTATAACCTTTTGAGATGGAGAGTCATCAAGTAAGCCAATCTTATCATATATATCATTCTTCTCAGGTTCTCCAATACTTTCAGTGTTCTCTTCAGCTTTGCTTTCCTTCAATTTAGCTTCTTCATGTTCCTTTCTTTCTAGCTCTTCTTTTTCTTTCCGCAACAGCTCTTTTTCCTCAGACTTATCTATCTGTTCCTTGTGCTCTAGATGAAAAGAAAATCAAATCCCTTGAGTATCTTCCCCCCCATATAGGAATTATATGACGAGCAATTGAAGAAAAAAGATAAAATATACCCTTGAGTTGTTGAACCAATCCCTTGAGTATCTTCTCCTCATCTTTCAGCATTGTTAGTTCAGCCTCCTCTCTTGCTATTGCTAATTTTGCTTGTTCAGTTTCCCGCCTTCGTATAATGACACCTTCCTTAAATGTTGTTATTTTTTTCTTCAACTTATCTCTTGCAACTTTGCCAGCCTCCCAACAAGTATTAGGGCACTTAATTTTACCATCATACTCATCGCTCCCATCACAACAATCTGCTCAACATATGCGGCTTTAAGGATTTTTTCCAAAATACGGTGGTGAGATGTGATAGAATAATGAAATAAGACAACGAGAACAATATGAGGGTCAAGATTCTAAAATTTCTTGTACCTCATCCACGTTTACAAAGCAAAACATCCGAGCAGGATGAGAAGAAAAATTAGAGATACAATGAGCAAAAATTAACTATACAATTTAGTATAATAATGCACAACTCATTGTGGACAAAAAGGAGTAATCAAGTGAAGATCATTTACAAGAAAATCATTATTTAACCAAGTATATCTAGAAGCCGGAATTGGCACTTCTATAAGATAATGAGTGACAAGATCATCACTACATTTCTTGTAGAAAGACAGTTGATAAGATAGTCTTATAAAATGGAAAAACAGAAGAACCCAAAATGAAGATTCACACAGGACAACAATATCATTCTCCATCGTCTTTCAAGTGCCAAGAACGTAACCAATAAAACAAAGACGAGCAACGAAAAGCTTCTCTTGGTTAAACCTACTCACTAGTGGAAACATCTATGGTGTCATCAAAGCCATCAACGCTTATTGGGTACACATGCTACATGTAGTGAATATTCGCTATAACTAAACAGTAAGACTTCAAATTTGAGTATGTGATTACATTAATGTAATTATCCATGTAAGACAGCATATAAAATAAACTTGAAGTTCTATTACATGAGAAAGGGGTTACGAGAAGAAATATTTATGAAAGTGTGCTTACCGTGTCTACTTATCTCAAAAGCTCAATCAATCATCTTACCGAAAACCTTTTTAGTGTAAATATTCTCTTTTCTTTACCAAATTTAGGGGTTGTTTGAGCCCCTTTTTTGAAAATTCTTTTATTCAAAACTCTTTTTTCAACCACGCATTCTCCAATAAAATAATATTTCACGTAAATTGAAAACTTTTTCTTAATTTTTAATCACATATTTTCCAAAAATCACTATTCAAAAATGCATTTTTTTTCTTCTCAAAATGGGGCTCAAACAGGGGTTTAAGCTCAGATTTATGGTAATAAATACAAAATCCCAAATTAATAGCATAATTTGTCTCACAATTAGACTACAAGCATCATAGTGTACGTATATAGAACTTGTGTCAATCACTTCTGCAAATGAACCGTGTCTTTAATTGTAGATGTTGAGTTGCACTTCTCCTAATTTTTGTGATATAGACATACTAATATGATCAACCCATTGACATTCAGAAGCATCATTTTATAGCAAAAAGCTTGCAAATGTCTGAGGAATGTAGCTCTAAATAATTGAAACAGAATTTTAAAAAAGCACCTCTTACCACATAAACCATCATTGACCCTAGAAGAATATAAGAAGAGTGGAACATGTCCCGCATTCTTACAATAGAACTTCCCAACCGGGCATGCGGATGTTCCTGCAAAACCCACCATTACCCAAACTCATCTAACATATTTCAAATTAATACTAAAGAGTTGCAACAACCCACCATATCCTATTTCTTACCCACCGATTATTGATACTGGAAATATGCTTGTAAAAGAACAAGACTCTAAATCACCACAGAACAAATTTTGGACAAAATCAAGAAGTTAATGGAAAAATACCTGGCTCATCCGAGCCGTCAGGGCAATCGCAAAAGTCATCATTGAACTGAGACTTGCTGAATTTCTTTGATCCATCTTTGCATTTTATGGTACCAGAAGATGACAATCCATTGTAATACTTCTCATCTGTACACCCACCAACTCAAGTACATCATTGCAATTTACATTTCATAGAAGAGTTCAGTTTTTCAAAGGTTGTAAGCTAAGATTCAAGCAGGAGAAACATGGTCCCACCTTCTGGGGCAACTCCGAGAAGTGTGTCTTTCGAAGGAACAGATGCCGATCTGCTAATGCCATACATCAGCATAGTGAAGAACAACAAAATTACCCTTCCTAATCGTAACTTCATCATGTATACCTTCCGATAAAATAGTTATTAAACAATCTCTATCGGATATTGGCGTTTTCCCCTCCCCGGAAAAAGATTAAACAGAAAACCTAAAGTTAATTGCTAAGAAATTAAGGATAAATTAACATTAGGATCAAGTGTATGAATTTTCACAGATGAAGACGGTAAATCGATGAAAGCCTGCGACGACTTAAAAGTTACAGAGGGTGTTTTGCAGAGGAAATATGAGAAAACAAGAAACGACGTCGTGGTCAGAGAAAGGAATCAAACGCCCGGTGGCCACTTTGAATTTGGGTAAATTACAGTCTCCATCCCCAACCTTTACCTCCTTTGTTCTTCTACCCTCAAGATTTGTTTTTGACATTCCTACCTCAATCTTTTATAAACTAACAGTTATCTTCCATCTAAAATTGCTGTTGGTGAAAAAGACAATTTTGCACTCGACTTCAAAAAAAATTTTAAAAAATGAAAAGAAAAAGGGAATTTTACAAATACACTATGATGTATTTAATTTATATTTTACAAACTAAATTTTACTTAACTTTTACAAAATGGGTAATGATATTTGTACCAGAGGCGGCGGAACCAGCCCGTCGAAGTAGGGGGTTCCAGAGTTAAAGGGGTGGGGGCTACCCCCGAATTTTTTTTTTGAAACATTATTTGTTAAAATGAGGGAAGTTGATACTTTGTGATGGAGAAAGGTAACAAAAGAACATAAATTAATGTACATTATTAAAAAAAAATCAAGAAACATATATAAGAAAGTACTAATCTTTAATTTAGCAAAATCACCTTGTACAAGCTTTTCTTTCAAATTCTCATATTTTGATAACGTTGTATTTAACTACATCATCATCAATCATGTCAAATATATTATTCTCAATATACACAAACAAACCATCATTTATTTGATTGCGCAATCGATTCTCGACATAATTCATTATAGAAAATATCCTCTCTACCGTAGCAATAATAACTGGAAGAATTAACGTCAATGTCAAAAGCTTGTATACTAACGGGTATACTTCTTCTTTTTTTGTCACAACCAACTTTTGTATTTGCATTGGTAGAATTTGAGTTTTTTATTCATTTGAGGACAAAATGGTAAATACAAAAAATAAAATTTTAAAATAAAGAAAAAATTAGGGGGCTCCGGGTCCCCCTTGCCTCCGCCCCTGATTTGTATGTCATTACGTACATTATGATGCACAAATAGATGACATGAAAGTGAGATAAAGAGGGGAAAAAAGGAATAATAATAACTCAGTTATTATAATCTTTCTTTCTCTCCCATTGATTGCGTTTTTGAAATGGTCATGTCAAGCACCATATTTAACACACAGGTCTAACTTACTAATTATTCACCATAATGGTCTTTGTAACATTAAAATACAAACATACCCTTCATTTCAAAATTAAAAAGCGTGATTTCTCTCACCAGCCCCCCCAACCACCCAGACCACCTCGGACCCCAAACCCCCAAGTCACCCGGAACTTGAATCCCCAGACCATTCGGACCATGGACCACCTAGACCACAGGCCATCCAGACCCCTTAAATCTTGTCAACATATAACAAATCTGTTGTGATTTCTTCACAAATTTGGATTTATCCAACATAATAAAAGATTTTTTTGTTTAAATCTTTGAATATTAAAGCTTAAAACACATTATCCATCAATATTAGAAGTAAAAAAAAAAAAAATAGAGAAACCATGAATATGGACATGGAGATGGAGATGGATGAAAAAACCTTGAAGAATGGCGATGGAGACATTGAATAATGGTGACGGGGAGGAAATGGAGACAAAGATGGGGAAGATAAATAAACATTGAAAAATAAGAAATTGTATGATTTTCAAATTCTCAATGTTCAAAATGGAGGTAAAATGGGTATTGGAAGAGTGGTCCGGTCAAACGACTATATATCACCACTTCCCCCTCTTCCATGTCCTATATCTATACATTATTATATATACAATGATGTAAAAGTAGTATCGTAGTTATCATACCTGATCTAGTCGTTGACCCAGACAAATCAATGGGTCAGTGGTTCAACCATTGGATCTTTGTAAGGTCAAATTTTTTATTTTTATTTTTTAAAACAAGAAGACAATGCATCTATTACTTTACTAAAACAAAAACAAATATACTTTTGTTACATTTAATGCTAAAATTCTTCAATTGCCATAGTGGTCTAGTTTTCAATAATTCATAAGTGAGGCACATGTTTTAATATTTCTCATTGCAAATGTGATATAAAATTTTGCTTTGAATCGATTTGGTAAGTTTGGATTGAAGCGGATCCAATTTTCTCCTAACCGATACGGTTCGAACGGTTATGAACCCGTTTGAGTGGTTCTTGATTGGTTTATGGTTTGGATTGAAGCGGATCCAATTTTCTCCGAACCGTTCGAACGGTTATGAACCCGTTTGACTGGTTCTTGATTGGTTTAGATGCTGATTAACCAATTAATACAAATCAAATCGGACCACTGTCCGATTCTCCATGTCAGACCGACCGTTTTAATAAATATGGATAACGTTGCTCCCACTTTACAAAAAAAATTAAAATAACAATTAATAAATAGGCCATTATATGACCTTTGATTGGTTCTGATAATAATCATATTAGTAACAGAAATTGATTGCTTGAAAGTCAGGATTTGAATTAAAAAATTATGCCCAAAAAATAAGACTTCGAAGGCTCCTTGTGAAGCCACTAAGGCTATCGATGGATTGAATTTTGATTTGAGTTCGATTCAAATTTGATGAAAGTAATGGAAAATAGATTTAAAGTCTCAGTTCGATAATCCGGTCAAGATTTGAATTCGATAATCTGTTAACTAAATGAAGCAAATATGGATATATGTCAATCAAATCCAATAGCAACCCGATCTGACTTGTTATAATTAATATTATATATTTTATATATAACCACAAAATTTATTACATGTAATTTTATTTTATTTTTTTCATTTTGAAACTTGTATTTTTAATGAATAATATCAAACCTATCAAATTTCAATATAACATTAATATATACTATAATAAATTTTGTATTGAGATTGAAAATTCCCTCTTTCTAAAATATTTCATATTGAGTATTCGATAACATAGCAAATCGAATATGAATTTAACAATTAAATATTCGTTGAATTATTGGATCGGATCGGATCCATGTACAAGCCACCATTTATGTTCCCTTCCATTACCCATTCTACCCTTGGCTTGGCCTGCATGATTATCATTCTACTCTCTATAATGTTTCACTTGTACTACATGTATATAATGATATATATAATAGTTTATATGTGCATGATGTGGAGAGAAATGATTGAGTCAGAAAATTTTCAATTAAATAAAAGAAAAAAAAATTCCCCACACAATTCACTGTGTGAATGTGTAAGTAAATTGATTTTTCCACTTGGATCTTGTATGAATGGAAAAACGATATTTGGACACAACTAGTGCACGATGAGAAAGGAAAGTGTACACTCATAATTGTCTGTCAATAAATTATTTAATTGCGTAAGGCACCATACACCGATGACAAAAAATGGATTTTCTTGCAAAAATCGAGAATTAGACAAAGGCTAAATAACTAAACAGAAAATTAATGCCCTTTAAGGAAAATAATAGATATAGCCTTATACAAGGTTAATTGTTTAAAAAATAACCCAATTTTGGGTCCCGTCACGGGAATGTTACCGAACTTTAGAACGTTGCAAAAACATCATGTTCGTTAAATTCCGCAAGTGTACGAATCGTGACAAATAATAAAATATATTTTTTTAAAAGTCCGAATATCGTCCAACAAAGACTATTGTCTGCTATAAAGTTTTAAATTAATC
>CAIGRO010104035.1:0-20009 GCA_903798355.1 Fraxinus baroniana | reverse complement strand
ATATTCCATATGAAAAGACACATCTTTTCATCTACACCATCTCTAGAATATTCTACAATATTCTCCATAACTTTCCAACAATTTCAAGTATTAAGCGATTTAAGTTTGGCTTAATTTCTCATTCACCAAACAAGGAATTTCGCTTAAATTATTTACATTGGTCACAACCAATACGAAATTTCCAACAGTAATAAGTATGATAAGTAATATCATAACTTTTATCTAATTATGGCAGTGAGCAGTCTTCGAACTGAAAATTCCTTTTTAACACTTTAGGGCTTGTTCCGAAGTTTTTCATCAATTTTGGGTGACACCGTTAATGAGAGGTTGGAAAAATAAGCACTTTTTTAGTTTTTTTAACATTGGTTTTTGATGGTTTAAAAACCACCCAAAATTAATATAGTGTAATTTTGACCATTTTTCTTAAGCTAACAAATTGGTGAATTTTGACCGTTTCTCATATTCTATTATTATTTTACTTTTTATAAAATAATTATTTACAACCAATATATTGTATTCAAAACTAACTTGTAAATAAAGCCCTTACTTAATCGAAATTAAAATCTAGATTTTTATCAAAATTAACGTCAATAATTAATTTTAATAATGTCTTTTAAGATACCCACAACTTTTCAACAACTTATTTCTTCAACTTTTATCAAAATATACTAAAAATCTGATTTTAATTTTCACTGAACATTGGCAAAAACAAATTAACTAAAAAATATTATTTAAAAGAAAAAAAAACTTTATAATTTAAAAATTACTTAGAAGTAAAAGAACTACTCACAAGATAAAAATCACTTTGGTGTAAAAATTTGTTTATAAAATAAAATACTATTAATAAAACAAAAATTCACTTGTACAATATAAAAAGTTGCACATAAGTAAAAAATACGCATGCATAAAAATTATTCAAAAGTACAAAACCAACTTGTAATTATAAAATTTAATTATAATTTAATATTTATATCTTGAAATTAAATATATAAAAATGATTTATACATATAAAAATGACTTATAAGTAAAATATCTTTTATGAGTAAAAAAATTTAATACAATAAATTGAAAATTTCAATAAATAACATAGTATATAATTTTATTCTTTTAAAGAAGTTTTAAAATTGGTGCATAATAAACTCATAACTATGAATTGAATATTATAAAAATTACCACTAAAATCGCTTAAAATCGAACTCCTCACGCTCAAAATTATACTTTAAAAAGTTGATAACCAATATTCCAAATCTCCCTAGCACGTCCTTATCCTCCATCACTACACTTCGCAACAGTTCTCTAATTCGAATTTTGAACAAAAACCTTCAGATTTCCCTCATTAGTCCATTAGTCCTAACATTCCCTTTCCCTTACCAAGCCCTTTCCCTTTCCCCTCACGACGCACTCGATCGCATCACTGTTTTTACTAATATTTTCACACAGTAAAAGCAACAACAAAGAAACCCTCATATTTTTTCATAAAAAAGCCCTCATTTACTTTTAATTTATAGTTATACTGGCCAGGAATCAATTTTAAGATACATAAATGCACTATGAGAAAAGGGTGCAACAGAAATGGGAGTGGCTAGCAAGGCATGGAGGTATAGTGGGGGACTTGTGTTGAACAGTCTGGACTTTTCAATACCTCAGCAGCAGAACGCAAAGCAGCAGTCACAGAAGCTGCATTTTTATAATTGTTTTCTGGGCTGGAAATGGAGGCCGACGGTGGCGGTGCCGTGGACGGTGGTGTGCGGACTGATGCTTTTCGCCGTTGCATTGATTTCTCTGTTCACGGGACACGTGGCGTCTGATCTCGAGTGGTACTCTCAGCGCCTTGTCAAGCGTTCTTGGTACTATAAACTGGTATTATATGTATTCTCTCTCACTCCAAGACTCATCGTTTGCTTGTCTTTGTGTATTTCGATTTCATCGAATTATAATTTTTATTAAAGTAAATATGTAGGAAGATTATGCAACGTTTTGCTGTTTCTTTTATTTTTTTATTTTTTTTGCTATATCGAGTTGTTGTGATCTGAATTCTGAAATGCCTTTTATTGGGATTATTTTTTTACTCTTTATCTTTTCTTGTTTTGTCTCCTGTAGAAAGGTTTTTAAAGCAGTTTCTACTTTCTATAGAACCCAAACTGAATTCATTTTCTGTTGGCGACTCTGTTGTTATCAGTTATGCAAACTTCAACTTCTACTTCTGGTGGTGGCTTATTGCTTATTGTTGTTTTTGTTTCTTCCCGATTGATTGCTGCTATAAATTCTTGAATATGACACCAATTAGAGCTTTGAAATTCTGCGGTCAAAGGAAAACATCATGCTCTGATACCAAATTGACGGACATGCATGTCGCATAATAGAACCTCGAAAGAAGAGGGGAAATAGGAGACTGCTAGGCTAGAAGGTTGTATGCCGAGTTTATGCAAATGCTAATTAGAGTCAGAAATAACAGGGTGGTGAAGCGTTTCTTTATATTCACCTCGCTTGTTCTCTCTATCTGTTGTATGGGGAAATGTCCATTTGTTTGGCAGGTCTAGAAATGGCAGTAGGACATTTGATTTGAACAGGAATTTTTTCATAATTGAAGTGCTAGGAGTTAGCTCCTGAAAGTTTTTCGAAGGTGGAACTAGAGTATTTTTATCGACATCGTTTCTGTATTTTAGTTGGTTTTACTCTTTATTCCAGGCGCTGAAGGTTGATTGTTGGTGGTAAATAAACATTTCCTTCATCATGATGCTCTGATGCATCCATCAAGCTCTTTGTTTGCATTATTATTTTCTGTAAGAGAATCACAGATTAATTCCTCATTCCATTTGAGAAATAGTAATTTTTGAGGACTGGAGACAAAGTTGGATATCATCTATTTGCATATCTTGCTCTCACTGTTTGTATTACGTGTGACATTGAAAATTCAGTTATTTCAATTTATCATGTTAAAAGTCAAAACCATGTAACTCCTGATCTTTTCCTTATTGTAGGGTAGGGGTAGCCGTGCACCAATTGATGTATGGCAATCAAAATTTTCAAACTTTTATTATGGTTGCAGTGAGAGAGGTCCTCATTTTGCACGTAAGTTTGTTCATCTGTTTCAATTACCCTTTTCAAGATAGGGGACAGAAGATAAAGCTAATGTGGCATTGTTCTCCATTTTTCATCTAGTGTTATCAAAGTTGCTTATCAAAACCTGAAACTAGAGTGCTTGGATAATATTGCAATATCAGTAATGGTAGTTGATTTATGGTTATAGAATTATTATATTGGTTCAGTTTTTAAAAGATGAGGTGCACTGGATTTGCTTAAGATGATGTTCTGGAGACATGAAAGCTGTAGTAATAACTATTATCTCTAATTTTGCTTTTGTGGAAAAATTGCTGGGGATTGTGTATATCACCACATGTGGAAAAGAAATTGACTTATTACAGCTTTGCATCAATATGCTGTATTCTGTTGTGAGCCGTTATTTCACCTTATATCTCTTCCATATTGAAGGATAGAAGGGTATGACTACTGAAAAGAAAAAGCACTTCAAAAAGGGATCAACTACAATGGGGCAACCTTTGATATAATTACCTTAATTTGCTATTTATCACTTCTTGTGAACATATTTTTTTTTTGCTAACCTTGATATACCTAATGAATATGTAGTGCTAAGATGACTAAATATCTTATTATTTATGAACTCTTATATGCAAAGACACATATATAGACATACACCTATCTAGACACACACTCTGGTTTGTCATGGTTAATGGTGGTAACACCTTCGTGGCTGGACAAAACTCTTTATTGCATCTGAAGATTTGTCCCTAGTCATGTCTAAATGGAACTCATTGTTTTCTGCAGATTTATTGAATTGCTTCTTCACAAATGCTGTTAAGAACTGTTAGCGTCAATAATTAGGGCATAATTTCAGGGATTCTTCTTACCTTATTTAGAATNACCTTCGTGGCTGGACAAAACTCTTTATTGCATCTGAAGATTTGTCCCTAGTCATGTCTAAATGGAACTCATTGTTTTCTGCAGATTTATTGAATTGCTTCTTCACAAATGCTGTTAAGAACTGTTAGCGTCAATAATTAGGGCATAATTTCAGGGATTCTTCTTACCTTATTTAGAATTCTAAACTTGTATATATATGTAATCGCTCCTTTGTAATTAAAATAGAAAAGTATTTCTCTCTTAATTACAAGAACTAATTATTTACATTGTTTACTTGAGGAATGTAGAATTTGCTCGAGCTTGTATTGGCATGTCTTGTTTGTATATCTGGCTCCTAAGATAAGATGAGCTGAGCTTGAATGCAGTCTTAATCCAGTCAAGAAATGGACGTTGGGTTGAGTCCAACTCGATAAACAAAATAGCATTTAAATACTCTGTTCTTTATCTATATATACATGCTTTGTTCAGATTAGGCCTGATAAAAAAGCTTGTTCAAAATCAACTTGAAAGATAAACAAACCAAGATTTAGACATACACAGCTTGTGAGATGCACTGATCAAGCTTGAGAGCCTAAACCTTGGCTATGCTCCATTGACACCCCTAAATTACTCTTCTAATTTGCAAGTACTACAAAACCACCTCTAACACTGCTAACTATAATCTATAGCTGCTGTCCGTGAGCGATTGTCAAATGGCTACTTACTTATTGCAACCAGTGGAGGACTCAATCAACAAAGAACTGGAGTAAGTGTTTTCTTGCTCTCTTCTCTGTATATAATTTATAAGCCTCGAAAGTTGAATATATGTGGTGTTAGTATTTTCGCTGAATTCTTTTTTGAAATCACTCTATTAAGGAACTAAAATTTATAATTTGTTTATGATTCTTCAGATAACTGATGCTGTAGTTGTTGCTAGGATACTAAATGCTACTTTAGTTGTGCCAGAATTGGATCACCATTCATTCTGGAAGGATGAAAGGTTGGTTGACGTTTCTTTAAGTTTTTAATTTATTTTTTTGCTGGAAACATTTTTTTTCCACTCCCTCCCATTACAATTTGAATGACGTCCTTTCCCTTTCACAATGTTTCAAAGTAATGCTACATACCCAAAATAAATACTTTTAAATCCTTTTGCTGCACCATGTTAAAAAAAAATCCTATATTAATCTTCACGGTCTCAATTCACCCACTCTTTCTCCTTTTCTAACTCAAATTAGGAGCCATGTGGGGATTCTTTTGTCAGTAAAAGAGTATAAATGTCCAAAGTCTTCTCTCCTAAAAATCAGATCCAAGCCGTTCGAATTGCAATGGACAATAAAAAACCGGTACACAGTAATAGAGGCAAGGAGTCCCAGAGGATTATAAGTGCAAGGCATTTTAGAAACAGGTCAAACATTAAAAAGAGCATTCCAGCAGTGCTCCATATAAGTTAAGTCAACTGACTAAATACACTAGTACTTGGCCCACAGAGAGGTTAAGTGTATCAAATAATTACCACCTAACGAAAAAGTTTAGGTACCCAAATTAAATTTGGAACATCTTCTTTGTCATGTAAGAAACTACAAAACACTTCAATAAATATTACTCCATTGAAAGATTTAAAAAATAAAAAAAATTAAAGAAAGAGTTCAATTGTCCATTCACGGTAGAAAATAAACTGTAAGGTTTCAAGGATAACAATTTAATGCCTAGTATTATTTTTAGAATACACATTAGAACATAAATTGTAAGGTTTCGAGGATTAAAATTTAATGCCTAATATTAATTTTAGAATATATATTAAACATAAACTGTAAGGTTTCGAGGATAACAATTTAATCCCTAAAATTATTTTTAGATCTATAATTACCACCTAACGAAAAAGTTTAGGTACCCAAATTAAATTTGGAACATCTTCTTTGTCATGTAAGAAACTACAAAACACTTCAATAAATATTACTCCATTGAAAGATTTAAAAAATAAAAAACATTAAAGAAAGAGTTCAATTGTCCATTCACGGTAGAAAATAAACTGTAAGGTTTCAAGGATAACAATTTAATGCCTAGTATTATTTTTCGAATACACATTAGAACATAAACTGTAAGGTTTCGAGGATTAAAATCTAATGCCTAATATTAATTTTAGAATATATATTAAACATAAACTGTAAGGTTTTGAGGATAACAATTTAATCCCTAAAATTATTTTTAGATCATGTATATTTAAGTCTACTTTCTTTTCTCATTCTGTTATTTCTTTGACATGCAGCGATTTTTTCGACATTTTTGATGTTCATTGGTTCATCTCTTACTTATCAAAAGATGTCCCCGTTGTCAAGAAAGTCCCAGAAAAGGTCATGAAATCAATGGAAAAGCCTCCATATACCATGCGTGTTCCAAGAAAATCAGATTCTGAATATTACGTTGAGCAAGTGTTGCCCATTCTTTTGAGGAGACGTGTAAGATGGCAAACTCTGTCAAAGTTAGTTTTGTAACATTTGATGGAGCATGTGCATGGCTTAATACTTCTTCCTGCAGAAGATCTTTGTTTTGTTTTTTTTATTATTATATGCATGAAAACAATAATTCTTAGATCTTTTGTTAAAGCTGCTTTGTCCTGGGGTGCTGATAGATCATGCTAAGGTGAAAGTTTAATTGTTTGCCTGCAGCCTGTTGTCCTATTTATGACTTCAGGATCAGCGAAAGTCAATCTTGAACACTACTCTACCCAATGACACTCCCGTTGTTTTTCTCATTTTTTTCTTCATTTCTGACTAGAAAGGTTTCACCAATGAAAATATACCTAAATGTTGTCTTTAGCATGATAAAATAGCCACCTCGCATTGAAATTATATGTCTGAAATATGTCTTCCATATGGAATTCTTCGTGGGTATTTACATTGGAGTCGGGACTCTCAGTGGCACCAAGATATGATGAACAAGTGTGGTTTGCAACAGAATGGGCGGCATCTAAGAGGTGGCATCAATGTTGGAGGCAAGTGCCTTGGAAGTTAATCTTTTGTTTGCACATGGTCTACATAAAATTGTAGAGACAGTCTGTTGTGAGATCTTTATGGTTCTATTTGCAGAGATGCCTCAGTCTCAACATTTCTTTCCACGGATGGAGAAACACTCTTTTGGGGCCTATTTCCTTAGGAATCTAACTGAGAGGGATTAGATTATTGTTCTTCTTTTTGCGGCTATTGCTTTACATCCTCGTCTACCCAAGATTCTAAAATCTGATTATGAAATATTCTTAAAAATTTCATCCAAGCCATTCTTGAAATCTGTCAAATATTGTACTCTCTCCTTTTGTTGTGGACAAACATTCTGAATGCATTCCCTTTAAAGTCGAAGGTTTAGATTAGACTTTGGTTTTTAATAATATTAATGCCAACAGTTAAATTATAGATGAGAAGACACGTGTAAGGTATCATGTGAGACAAGTAATTATCCATTCCTTCTCCTTTAGCTTTCTAGTTTCATGTGAAAGGGTTTGTTTAGCTGCTGTTTGAGATTTTATGCAAACCTGATTCTTTTAGAGTTCCTCACACAGGTGATGTATAAAAATCCTGTGTTGCTATGCTCTCTTTGACATTTTCGGATACTACAGAGAGGAATGCAAAACCTTTTCGAGGTCAATATATGACCTTTTTGTATAGAACAGAATTTTCTTTCTTCTCTCTGGGCTCTAACATCCTGTGCCTTGATGTTATCTCATTACCAAATCTTGGAGAGATAAGTGAGCTGATACCTTGTACTAGTATTACTTTGTATTATCCATGGAAGGATATCTTATCCTCTAAATATTTAACTTCCTCGTTCTTTCAGTTTTCAACTAAAATATTTTATAGAAGATTTGGCTCCAGCTCTGCTCCTTAAACTTTCGAATGCCGTTTCAAGAAATACCTTTCTAACGAGATGTCTGTAGACTGTTAATAAACAGCTTTGGCTAATAAACGTTTTATAAATTCTCTGCAGGTGGTTCAGTTGACGAAGTTCGATTACAGACTCTCCAATGACCTCGATGAAGATCTCCAAAAGTTGCGTTGCCGGGTAAATTATCATGCTTTAAGATTTACTAAACCTATAAGGAACCTGGGTCAAAGGCTTGTGACACGAATGCGAAAGATGGCAAAACGTTTCATTGCAGTTCATTTGAGGTTTGTAAATTTTGATATGTTTAGAAGTTTCCTATTTTTTCTCAAGTTTTAGGTTGAAAGTGACTATCCATGAAATCTATTGGATACCTCTCTTTTTTCTTATTTGGTAATTGATCCTGGTGAATAGTTTGTCAACTTGAAAATTAATTTTTCACATATAGTTGGCTACTTGAAATTTCTTTCCAACCCCGAGGGGTTGCTCAATTGGTCAGGCATTGAATTTGCTCCCCAATTGTCACCAGTTTGAGTCCCCTCAGGGCCATTGAGGTGAGTATCCGACCGTAAACTTTAGGGTCATGTGGAATTAATCGAGGTACACACAAGTTGGCCCGGATATCCACGGTTATAAAAAAAAAATTCTTTCCTCCTTTCTGCACCCTCACACACTTTTCTTTACTGCAAGAAGATTAGCATACTTCTCCATGAGCTGACTGCTTATGCTGCATAGGTTTTAATTACTATTCTATGAATGTGATGATATTTAAGAAAGATATTTGAGTTTTATCATTTGTAGGTTTGAACCTGACATGCTGGCATTTTCTGGGTGTTATTATGGTGGAGGAGATAAAGAAAGATTTGAGCTGGGTGAGATAAGGAAGCGGTGGGAGACACTACCTGTAAGATTCTGATCCATATGAATGTTCTTTACACTTGTTTTAGTGTCAAAGCTTTAATCTAATAATTCTAGAAGTCGTAAATTTTTAATGGTTTGTCGCACTTTAAAGCTGGGAAGATCTAAATTTTAATATTATATATCTAAAACAATTTTATTTATTTCGTTGAGTCAGGAAATAAGTCCTGAGGAAGAGCGAATGCGAGGGAAGTGCCCACTGACCCCACACGAGGTGGGTTTATTGCTGCGGGCACTTGGTTTTGAAAATGACACTTACCTTTATGTTGCATCTGGAGAAATATATGGTGGAGAAGAAACACTGAGGCCCCTCAGAGAGCTCTTTCCAAACTTCTATACAAAGGAGATGCTTGCTGGAGAAGAGTTGAAGCCATTTCTTCCCTTTTCTTCTCGTATGGCAGCTATCGACTACATTGTTTGTGATGAAAGTGATGTCTTTGTCACAAATAATAATGGAAACATGGCGAAAGTCCTAGCTGGTCGAAGGTAAATATTGAACAAAATCAATTTTCTGTTCTAGTTGGTGCATTTATGATGCTGAATCTGTTAACTGTTAGAATTTTGTAAGCTAATTAATTTCCTTGCAGCTAAGGTGAAAAAGAAGACGATATGTCCTGTATGGTAATAATTAATAATGAATGAGAACTCAAAGTGGTAGTCAAGCAATTAACTTATATATTCAAAACCTCCAAGAAATATTTTCGCCCTGTACATGAAAATTTTACTGCTCATCACACAGTTTCTACTTTTCATTATTATATTTTTTAACTATTTAGCCACAAGTTGGCTGTTTTGCATTCTCATCTTTTCCGCGTATCCTCTAAGTGCCAAATTCGATGCAAATTGCAACTTTCTTCAATTCTTTCACGTGGCCACAATTGCCTACTTTTCGTATAAACCCAAAAAATGGCTTTACACCTCATATTAAATGGCTTAATACTTCACATTCTCTCACTTAAAGTCATTTTTGCAATCTGTCCATCCATTTTAATTGTGCTAGTTTTATGTTGCTTACTTCTCTGCTAATTTATAACATGGTCTACACCATTTGAACTTGTAACTGTTGATTAACTTGTCATTTACATTTGCTACTTTCTCCTTGGTCTGTATCTTTAGCATATCAATGCTTGCATCTTCCACTAGTTTCTGTACAAAATGATATTGTACACCTAAGTGCTATGTCCTCAAATGAAAGGCCAGATTCCTTGTGATGTGCAAGGCACATTCATTGTTGCAAAACAAGGGAATATTTTCTTGTCTATTGCCCGAAGTCTTCCATAAGCCTCCTTACCAGCTTGTATAATTGACATGTATTCTGCTTTTCTGAAGATAAGCTATAGTTTCATGTCTTTTCTATCTCGGTGAATTTGTATTCTGTTGTCCTGTTTGCTGGTCTCAAATCATTCATAGCAAACTCCCTGGGTAATTGTCTTCAATTCTTCAACTCAATCTTTGTTGGGACCTGTCACTATGTCATTTACATACAAGAAGATAATGAAATCATTATCGGTTCCAGACCTTTTGTGGTACACACAATGGTCGTATCCAAGACTAATAATGAAATGGTCAAATATCTTGTACCAACATTTCAACGAGCGTTTTAGACTTCATAGAGATTTTTTGTAGAAAACCTTCTAGTGGGATTGTGCAAGTTTATTGTTGATGTAAAAATGACATTAAATGGGAGAATGTGAAGTGTGAAAATATTAAATTTGAAGTGACTTCACACGAAAAGTCTTCACAGCATTGTACCCTGTGGAAGTATTGAAAAAATGTTCAATTTGCATTGAATTTGGGCCAAGGGATATGCAGAAAAGGCGAGGATGCAAATTAGTTGATGTATAAATTGTTGAGAACTTACAATCATGAGCACTTGAAACTTCACGATGAGCTACGATGATGGCATATAGAATTTGAAATAAATAGAAGAGTATTTCTGAAAAGAATTGCAACGAATAGAAGAGAGTCAAAAGATAGATGTTTCTGAAAAGAATTGCAAAGAATAGAAGAGAGTCAAAAGATAGATGCATTAGAGTAAGAGAGAAAAACTAAACTCCTGAGTGTTTCCTACTTGGTATCTCATGTTACAAGAATAAAATGCTATAGTTTTCTTCTTGTATTTTCAGAGGTGGTTGTATATTCTTCTAAAAGTGAAAAAACAAGATAGAGGTTGTGTATTCTTCTAAAAGTGAAATCATTCTACACTTATCACTGGTTTCCTACTCCAATTTAAATTGGGGATTTTCAAAAAAAATCCTGTTGGCTAGTTTATTGTAATGTTACTTTATTTTCAAGCTAACTTCGTTATATTAACTCTTAATGCTAATTAATCTACTAAAATTTTATCAACGAATAACATACAATTAGGGACCCCATCCTGTAGCTATGATTAGAGATTCTACACCCACTATATATTGCATATAATACAGAGAGGTCCACAGGACAAGAAATGTTTGTACCATCTCATTAGTTGAGCATGTGAGAAGAAACTTTCAAGTAGCAGTTAAATAAGAAGATATTTCCCTAGGAAAATTTTTGACATGGGTAGTAGCGTTATTGTCGTATTGTTTTCCCCTTTACACCTACACATCTACCATAAGTAGTTGTGGCTAAAACTCTAATATCCTAAACCCTAAACAGTTCTCTCTCCATTATACTTCTAGGGTTCTTATCAACTTTGGTACTGTCAAGTAAAGAGAGAACTCGGCAATACTATATTTTGATGACAAAGATGTTTTATCTTATTATCTATGATTTTAGAATTTGTTTGACAAACCTTAGAAACCTGCCCAGTTGAGGACAGGCCTGTTCATGGTTTCCTTTACCCTGGATTTCCTTATTATTTTTGATGTATTATGACTTAGAAACAACTCAATTCACACTTCGTTTTTTATTTCCCAATATGCTTGTTGGGGCTAATTTTCTTTTCTAACTAGTATGTAATGCTGCTTTTTCTTCTCATTTTCCGTGCTGTGTGTCAACCATTACTTTGTACACAACCAATATGATTCCAACTTGGCTAATGACTCACTTATGAAGAATTTGTTCCACCTTTGTATACATGGTGTGATGTCAAATTCAAAGTAGCAAACCTTGTTTGCTGCATATGTTGCTACATTCACTCAAGTAAACCACTGACTATGAAAAGCCAAGGATAAGGAAGACTGGATGTGTGTTCATCATCGTATATGCTTAGTGTCTATAAATTAGAAAGAACTAAATTATGTCAAATGTGTTTAAAAAGTCCAGTTCTCAATGTGGGATGATATTGCAGTTATAACTTGAGCAGAAATGTTTTGTATAATCATATGATATGTCATAATTAGACGACTTTCTCAAAGCTCTTTTCATATCAATATTTCCTGTAATCATAACTATGAATGCTCCTTTGGAGAAGTACTAAACTCAACATAGTAATGTACTATTCCAAATACATAGATTTGCACAAATTTTTTAGTTAATTTTCGCTTCATGAAAGATTGTTGACCAAAAATGTGAACGGTTCACTTAGTGTGGGCCCAAAGGAGTAGGGGACAGCATATTCATATCAACTCGACAAAGAATCATGGTGTACTTCTCCATAAATCAAGTCAAATGATCTCATTGCTCCGATAAAATGCTGCACGTTCAGTTTAGTAGAAAATTTTCTAGTTTATGAAGAAGTTCCACTTCTTAACTATGCTTCTCCATGACAATATATTTTTCCATGTTATGACTTGATGAACATAATTAGTAGGTTGAAATCATAATTGCCACGAGATGTTGGTGGTAAACATTGTTCTCTGCATGATATGTTTGGGACTACATTATTATGTCCATCTCTCGACTAAAGTGAACTTGTTTTCTTTTCATATTGAAGGAGGTATATGGGACACAAAAGAACCATCAGACCTAATGCCAAAAGGCTTAGTGCTCTGTTCACAGCACGAGATAAAATGGATTGGAGTACCTTTGCTAGAAAGGTCAAATCATGCCAAAGAGGATTCATGGGAGAACCCGAGGAGATAAAACCAGGAAGAGGTGAATTTCATGAATATCCAGCCTCGTGCATCTGCCAAAAACCGCCCAAATATTATGTTATAAACAAAAATAAAGAAGACCAGAAATTCAAAAAAAAATTGAATGTTTCCGAGGCAGAGTCCAGCAACAAAATCTTTGGAAATGATCGCGAAAAGAGTGTACTGAAATGGAAGAACAGAACTAATAGCAATGAACCAGTCTCCATCACAGAGGACATTGACCATGATGATTTTTTGTCCGACTAGATGAAATCCTCTTGGATGTCAGTACCTTGAATTCATTACAATAACTGTGTTATGTTAAGCCCTGCTATGCCAGCTCCATTAAGCTACTATTCTCTGTGCCAAAGGCGTGAAATGAGTAACAAACCAAAGAAGGTGAGTTAAATGGTGCATATGAATCACGGGATGGAGATCCACATATAGCTTGTCTGTAACTTATGTTGCCTGCAATTGTCTATATATGATATGTACACTTGATTTGGAATGTCTTGTAGTCCTTTTTTTTCCTCTATGAAATTGACTGTCTTTACTGTTGTGCTTTGCAGTTACTTCAGTTTGATAGATGGATTGAGATTTTAACTTTTATTTTTTTTGCTTTCACAATGAGAACTGTTTTATCATCAGCCAATGACAGAATGTCACTTGTTTATACACCAGAGTGTACATGTAGCAAAACCCTTTAAATCTTGGATCTTGTTACATGTACATCAAGATTTAAATGATGTCACATGACATTCTATCATTTTCTAGTTAAAAACGAAATAAGCTTTTTCATTCAATTTTTTTCCTTCCACATCATATTATGTAATTCATTATGCACATTTTTTATGTACAAGTAGCAAAATCTTTAAATCTTACATGGCTTGTAGAGATCTACCTTGTGAATTGTAATTAGCCAAAAACTACGACAACATGCTGATATACAAGGGACCATTGCCATAAGGTTATTATGGAGTGTTTGAGACACATTATTTTAGAAGAATGTATTTTGAAATAATAGATTGATGGAGAATGTGTGGTTGAAAAAAAAGGAAACATTATTGATGTGATGAAAAATACTATTTTATTTAAAAATGTGATTGAAAATGAGTAGAAGAATGAAAATTTTAATGTGTACTAAATAGGGACTTAGTTTAAGAACAAAAGGTGCCCATCCTTTTCAGGGTAAAACGGGGGTAGAGCGAATGTCTCGAATATACACACATGAAGAGTTTGGACAACCTTTAAGCAAAAGGGTACAACGGTTAGTGGTGCGACACGACTCTCTAAGGAACTCAATAGAATAGCCTGGTAACTTCAGGCCCGATTGCGTAGCCCTTTTACAATGCATTGTGACAATGTTGGCAGGTTTTCTAATCGTGTTAGGCACATTGTAGATGATTTTCACTTCAATGAATACCCCGTTGTAAAGAAATTTATGCACAACCCTTACTCGTGATGATTGAAGCTCGACATTCTTGGGAACGCTTAACCAGGATAATTTAATTAACTCTTCGACTCACTAAATACTTGAGAACTTGGGGATAAAAAACTCGTTGATTTAAAGAATACCAAAATTTGAAAGTTCATTTCTTTTTTATTCAAATTCGACATCTCAATCAACAAACTTGGAACTTCTAAAACAAAATCAATATGTAATTAAAAGGAATTCCTAATCATTAACATAATTTTTAAGAGTATCTCCAAAAAAAACTCTATAAATATAAAATGCCCTATATTTTCTAAAGTCAATGCTTAAAAAATAGCTCCAATGGACTCTCTTTTAACCTTTTAAAATCGAGAGAGAGTTTGACTCTTCAAATTTAGAGAGTCAAATTCACTATTTATTCTTAATGTACAATGATTGCATTTAATAAATCGCATATTTCAATACTCTATTTCTTTAATTATTTAAACCACATCTAAATTTATTGGTCAATTGGCATATAAAAAATTATTTTAAATAAAATATGAAGAAAAATCAATAAATGTTTCTTGAGAAATGAAGGGTCAAAATAAAGAGTTTATGGGAGTGTATAAAAATTTCGACTCTCTAAATTTAAAGATGATCTTTATAAATAAATAGACTCTTACAGTTAAGACATACTTAATTAATTAAAGAGTAATGCTACACTTACGCATTTGAATCACGATTGCATCAATAATTAATGGAAGAGAGATGTACAGTGGTTTCACTATTAATTGCATATGTATAAATCTTCTATTAATTAAAGGAAAAGACACCTAAAAACTGAACACGGTTAATATTTTTAATTTTTTTGCGAATTTATTGGAAACTTATAAAATTTTAAATTTAAGTAAAACAAAATAAAATATAATGTAATTTAAATTTCAAATAAAATTCTCTCTTCTCCTCGATTAAATTATATTCAAATCATTATTTTAAATATCAAGAAGTGGTTCAAATAAGCCCTCATTCTATTTTTCAACTTATACTTATGGAAAAATAAAGAAAGAAATTAGTACAGATGTATTCTTCCTAAAATATATTGAATTAAAAATTGTAAAGATTTTTGAACTCTTTGAACAGTTTTCATATTATTATTCATCTAATTTTATTGCAAAATATTAGATATATTTTCATATTTATTGATCTTACGCCGTAAATAATAATTACACACTTTAAATTTTCTTTAGATAAATTTGACGCGATGATCAATTATTTTTACATTTTAAATTTTCTTTTGATAAATTTGACGCGATGATCAATTATTTTATTAGCATTCATACATGTAAATATTATTATCGTCTTCAATAATTATTCTCATAGTCGTCATTATATTTTTATAAAAAATTGCCGCCAACCGACCAAGTTTTTTCTTTAATCCAACTCCTAAAAAAAAAGTCATTTTGTTCACTTATTAAGCTTATCTCTACTAAAGTTTTTATATAATCAATTATTTGTATTGCAATCACTTTCAACTAATCATTCATAATTAATCAAGGCCGGTTGGTCGGTTCCAATGAAATATTCTTAATCAACTCCAAGTTGGCCACTGGTCCCAAAAACCTAATTTTTCTGCCCATTATATGAACCATGCATGCTATGAATTACTCAGTACTTACTAGAAATTTTTGTGAGATTAATTTGGTTCCTTAGCTTATAGCTTATTTTGACTTCTTAGGTGACCAAAAATGGTGAAGATTGCATTTGGTAGCATTGGTGATTCTTTTTCAGTTTCGTCGCTAAAGGCTTATCTTGCTGAGTTCATTGCCACCCTCCTCTTTGTCTTTGCTGGTGTTGGTTCTGCTATTGCTTATAGTAAGTCATATTTTCTGTCACGATTCCATGTATATTTTTTACCGTCAGTAGTCCCGAGCCTAGATATAGAATGAGGGCCGTGTTCGGTTAAGAAATTTATGAGATCTTATGAAGTCTAGATATAGAATGAGGGTCGTGTTCGGTTAAGAACTTTATTAGATCTTATGACATTAGTTGATTTCAAATTTATTGGACAAACTTTTTTAGGCTTTTTGTTAACTAAGATATATTGTATGATTGAATTTGTGCAGATAAGCTCACGTCTGATGCAGCTCTCGATCCACCCGGTTTGGTGGCAGTAGCAGTGGCTCACGCATTTGCATTGTTCGTGGGCGTCTCCATGGCGGCCAATGTCTCTGGTGGTCATCTGAATCCCGCCGTCACATTCGGATTGGCCATTGGAGGCAACATCACTATCATAACTGGCCTTTTCTATTGGATTGCCCAATTGCTAGGTTCCATTGTTGCATGCCTTCTCCTCAAATTTGTCACTAATGGCTTGGTAAGTCATTCCCAATACTAAAATTTAGCCATGTTTGGTGTAGCTTAAAAAATCATTAAATATCTAAGTCAAAGTAGACAATTAATTTTAATTATATATTTCATACGATATACAACTCTTATCAACCATTTAGCCACATATTTCATCATCCTTTTTATTATCTACTAAAATATGATTTTGACGCTGAAGCACTAAATTTACATTTGATTCCCCATTTACCTTGTTGATCTAAATATGAGAACATATTTTATTTACAACTTGGGTATTTAAGGAACGATATGGAATAAGAGAAATGATGTCACAAAAAAAAAATGTTTTTGCGTTAAGACCATCTCCAATGAGGGACCAAATTTTTTGTAAAATACCAAATTTGTAAAACATCAAATTTGGTATAAAATGATCTCCAACAAGGGACCAAATATAGCGTAAATTTTGGTGCAAGTGTTATACCAAACACTATTCATTTATACCCTGTTCGATAGAGATTAAAATCAGATTAAAATTGAAAAACTAGTCGTTATTGTTGACTTTTATTAGACGAGTGAGACTCAATAACAGCTATATTTTCAATTTTAATTGGATTTTAATTTCTACCGAACTTGTTCTAAATTTGAGAATTTTCAATAATCCCCATTTTGCTCTCCATTCCCCTTTACAACAAATGTTTAGTACATCTACATTCATTTTTTATATTTTAAAATTATAGATTTTAATTGATTTATAATTATTTTAATGTGATGTTTATTTTTGTTAACATTTATTTTTAAATTCTAATCAAGTGATAAATAATAATTATTGATACAATAGATTTCATTAAAAATATTTATTAATTTATTAATAAATACAATATTTTAGTTCATTAAATATAAATTTTAATTTAACGATTTTAGTAATAATATAATTTTTAATTAAATAATTTAGAATAAAATTTGGTATAAAACCATCTCCAATAATCTCCACCAAATTTGGTGAAACAATTGGAGAGGTTATGCTAAATTACACCAAAGTTGATGTAAAATTACACCAATTTTTGGTGTTCCTCATTGGAGATACCCTTATTACTTAATTGGTTTATGGTGGTTATTTTGTGATTAATATTTGTTTGTTTGTCATTTTGTTTCTAATTTTTAGAGGAAATTAGATCGTTGACCTTTTTTTGACTGGCCTCTCACATTGTGGATGAGTTGCATGATTCCAATTTCCATGGTTAAAAAAATAAAAATAAAAATAAAACCCTCATTATAATTATATGGGAAAATTGGGAAATAAACAGGCGCATATAAGAATTTTGAGCAGTGTTTTACAAGAATGTGCGGTTAAAAAGTAGTTAAAATATTTTAAAGTTATGTGTGAAATATTTTATTACGAAAATATGTGGTTAAAAATAAGATTTTCAAAAAAATGGGAATCAAACATAGCCAATTATTAGCAAACTCAAGGTCCCATTTAACCTTCTTCTTTTTTAAGGTGGGTTTTTCAAGAAAGTTAGGTATAGAGTCAGAAAAAGTATTCAAGAAATTATTTAGAGCCTGTTTGGTAAAAATTAAAATCGAATTAAAATTGAAAAATTAGTCGTTATTGTTGACTTTTATTAGACGGGTGGAACCTAATAACGATCATATTTTCAATTTTAATTGTTACCAAACATGCTCTTAAACATATTCAGAAACAATTTAAAAAGTTTAGAAGTAGTTTCTTGACTTTTCAAACGTTCGTGACTCTCAGTTGTTTGGTTACACCTAATCCCCTTTGACAAGTCTATCAATTTAAATTGAATTTACAAAATTTATTTTATTAGCTATTTTTAATACATCGATTGTGTCTACTTCAACCTGTTAAATAATCATGTGACGTTGAGTAACTTTAAATAGTCTAGATTGACTTGATTAAATTCATGTAAAAATCGATAATTGAAATATCAACTTCATAAAATCGTTTGTAATCCCAATCACTTCTACATTTGAGCCTATGTTCAAATTGTTCGAGTGGTTCATGTTCGACTAGACAAAAATCTTTTTAAACTGAACTTGATAATTTAGGGTTTGTAGGCTTCTATTTTTGCTTTTACTTCTTATAGAATAACTTTATGAGAAGCAACATTATGCTAAATTTCTATAAAATTTCTTCTAGTCTGACAAAATATTTCTAAAAAATATCCAAATATGTTTAGAATAGCTTTTGACTTTTCAAAAATCTCCTCAAATGGGCCATTGATAGATTGATACCAAAACGTAGAATTATTATTTGAACTCGACTCGAATTTGAGTAGCTTTTAGACCCAACAAGGTTCAATCGAGATGGGCTTTTTCGAGTTTTCTAATTAAGCTAGGCTCAAACCATACTAATATAAGTTGTTTGGCAGGCCATTCCCACTCATGGAGTTGCTTCTGGCATGAATGCTGTGGAGGGTGTTGTAATGGAGATTGTCATCACTTTTGCTTTAGTCTACACGGTCTATGCCACTGCTGCAGACCCCAAGAAGGGCTCATTGGGCATAATTGCACCCATTGCAATTGGGTTCATTGTTGGTGCAAACATTTTAGCTGCTGGCCCATTTAGTGGTGGATCGATGAACCCGGCCCGATCATTTGGGCCTGCTGTTGCTGCTGGAGACTTCTCTCAGAACTGGATCTATTGGGTCGGCCCACTTATTGGGGGAGGATTGGCTGGCCTGGTATATGGTTATGTTTTTATTGCATCATATGCCCCACTCTCCACCCAAGAGGGATATGCTTAAGAATTTGTTGTGCTTTATGCTGTGAAGTTAAGTGTCAAATGTAATTCTACCTTTGCTTTTAAGTTATAATGTTATAGTTTGTATCTCAGTTTCCAATAAGAAATGTAAATAAATTGTATTTTTATTCAAGTAACTGTATTTTCTCCTCAATCTATAGTATTATTATAATTGCAAATTTCGTGGAGTTAATTTAAGAGAGGTCTACACTCATTAAAGGGAATAGGATTGACGTGCTAGAAGATTATAGTCAAGGCTAAATGTTTATTTACATCTAAGTTCAAAGAAATGTTGATCACGTGAATTTAAAAAATCCCTAATAGAATGACATTGATTAAAAATAATTAAAGAAAAACTTGTTGAAAAAAAAAACGATATGATACTTGTTGAATAGGGAAAGACGCATGGTAGGCTTGATTCCCTTCCACACATGCAACTTGTAGAAGAAAAATCCTCAAATTTATAATATGAATCTTAAATTATTCAATCAATGCCGTTATCTAGTATAGAAAAATGATGACGTTGTAGTACTATAAATAATAACTCGTGCATTTACGAGACATGACAAGAATAAGCATGTATTTTAGCCTATAAATCCATCATATTCCAATATTAGCCCTAGGATGAAGCATAGAAAGAGGAGAGAAAAAAGGGTTAAAGAATAGAAATTCATATAGATATACAAATCAATAATATGAAGTAGACTTGAGCAAAAGTTAGAAAATATGGACATTAAGCTTGGTGCATGGCACGACCAAGCTCACACTTACATCA
>CAIGRO010104010.1:0-13211 GCA_903798355.1 Fraxinus baroniana | reverse complement strand
TCTAAATTCCTCTGGAAGAACATCATATGTTGATTCGGCATACATCATTCCCTGCTCCCAGACAATAGCAGACAGTTCGACAACAGGAAGATCTGGGACTTATGCGATGAGCTCGGAATCAGAAAGCATTTCTCTTCTCCTCATCATCCACAAGCGAATGGCCAAATCAAGGTGGTCAAACAAAACCATAAAGTTCACCCTGAAGAAGAAGCTAGATGCCTCCAAAAAAGCATGGGTTGACGAGCTCTCCTAGGTCTTTTGGGCCATCCGAACTACTTACAAAACAGCCACTAGGGAAACGTCCTTCTCTATGACTTATGGGGTTGAGGCGATGAGCCCGGTAGAGGTTAGTATTCCTTCTCTTCGCCGCATACACTTTAAAGAAGTAACAATTGATGGGTGGAGCTGGATTTTCTTGAAGAAAAAAGAGATGATTCTCAAATTAGGCTCGCTTCCTACCAATGTAAGACGGTACGTTATTACAATGCTAAAGTAAAGAAGAGAATATTTCGCATCGGCAATCTCGTACTCCGTAAGGTTTTTCCCTCAACTAAAAAATCCTGGCATATGGACTTTGGGCCCAAATTGGGAAGGTCCGTACAAAATAGCTCGACAGATCTAACCTGACACTTACACAATAGAGGATCTGAAAGGGGAGACGATGCCTCACCCCTGGAACATCGAGCATTTGAGAAAGTACTACCAGTGGGAACCTTGTAACCGTGTAAATATTGTAATAAAATAAATGAATTATCTATTCACGTTGTTCTTACATCAACACTCATCAACCAACCTTGCAGAGGTGCAACCTTTTCCGAATGGGTCACCTCCAAGGAAATCTGCGTAGTGAGAGGTAGTGCGGGTGCCATTTCTGACGAAACAGAAAGTGAACTCATCAAGCGATCTTGCGTAGGTGCAAGCTCCCCCAAAGGGGTTACTTTTAAGGAAATCTGCGTAGTAGAGGCGGTGTGGGTACCATCTTTGACGAAACAGAAAGTGCACTCACCAAGAGACCTTGCAGGGGTGCAAGCTCCTTCGAAGAGGCCACCTCTAATGAAATATTTGTTTAGTTAAAGGGGGGCGCGGGTGTAATCTCTAATAAAGTAGGTCTCATACATAAAAAAGGACGAATTACGCATTGGGTTCTTCCATTTCGTTAATTGGTTAAGCAAGGCCAATGCTATTTACTTGGTTGTTCATTAGCTTCTTCCATCTCATTAATTGGTTAAGCATGGCCAATGCAATTTCCTTGGTTGTTCATTGGCTTCTTCCATCTCATTAAGTGGTTACGTAAGCCGATACGAATATACTTAATTCATTTACTATTGTTATTCACCCGAAGTGATTCTAGAAGAAGTGAATTCTTGAGCAATAAAATGGAAATAGACTGAAGCAATAACACTTGAAGAAAATAAATTCCATTAATGCCAAAAGGGAGGTCGAAGGCATTTATATAGAAAATGGAATTACAAAAATCTCTAATCTTAATCCACAACTGGCCCGGCTTCAGCTTGTTCTTCCCCAACCTCTTCCTCTTGGGGAGGCATCCTCATCCTCAGCCTCTGCTATGGGCCTGCCACCAGTAGGACCGTTAAATTGCTCCTCAAGAAATTCAATGTCAAGGTCGGGGTGGTGTTCATGTAGGTGAGACATCATCTCTTTGACAGCTTAGGACGCCTAGAAATTGGTAAAGTCATCGTACTTTGGCGTCTTGTCAAAGTTTTCCTTGTAATTCTGGAGTGCCACCTCGCCAATTGTTTTCACCTTTGCCTTTAGATAATCAATCTCTTCAACCTGGGCCTCGGTGTGTTTTTCCAGCTCGGCTTTCTCTTTATTCATTCCCTCAAGGGCCTCGGAGACAAGCCTTTGATGCTCGTTGGACTGGTCGATCCTCTTGGTCAGAGTGACCACTAGTGAAGCCAACTCATGCAATTCGTTCTACAATCGATTAACTTGTATCTCAGTCGAGTCGAACTTCCTCTTATCCTCCGCCAGCTCAGCCTCTTTTGCTTTCTCCACCTCAGCCTCCCAGTTTAGCGAGGCCTCCAACCTCTTTTCCAGGTCGTCGTTCTTTTTTCAGAGGCCTCTAACCATATTCTCTGTTGTTGCCCCAAGACTCAGCTCCCTAGCCACGCAGGCATTATGGCAGCTAAGTGGTCCTGATGTCGCAAGAGGCGGCATGGTCAGCCCGATCCTCAGTCCAATACTTGTTGTGGACCCTCGTAGCTGAGGCAGTCTCCAAAGGGAGCATCTTCAGCACTGCCTCGGGGAGGTCTTCGTCCTTGCTCCCCACGAAATTAGTAGCTTTGCCCCGAGTTGGAGTGACTACATGCCTCTTGTTCATCGACTCCACCACAAATTAAGCAATTATCAGCATAATGGCATGAGGAATGGATGAAGGGGCCGCCACGGCCACCCAAAATCGGAAGAAGGAGAAGCGGTTGCACCAGATGGAGCCGGAGCAGAGGCCCTATATGGGCCAACTCTTTTCTTTCTCTTAATAAGGGAGGTTCTTTCCTCTATCTCGTTTTCCTCAACTGGCTGCTGTCCAGCCGTGCTGATAGTAAGCAGACACTACGACTGCTTTTTGTAAGCAGCCGAACTTGTTCTCAATGCCTTCGCCTCCGCCACCGATTTACGGATCGTGGTAAAATCGGGGCTTGGTACTTTCTTCTTGGCAAAGTCATCTGCAAGGGAAACATAAAAGGCCAAAAATTTACCAATAAGGGCAAAAAGCGTGAAAGGAGCTGAAGTGAGGTATTCACCTTGGCTCGACATCAGCCTGTGTAGAAGGAAGTGGGTGTTTTGGTCAATAATCTCCTTAAAACTCCTCTTTAATGGCCCCGTCTGATAGAGCTGACTTATTATGCCCCAATCCTCCTCGGATATTTCACACCTCGAGAGGGAGCCTGCAAGCAATATATATGAAATCATAAGCAAAAATACAAGTGATGTCAGCTCGGGAAATGAACTTACTGAAGGTTGAGTATGATGTGGGAATGGTAAGAGGCGCCATGGGGTCAACGTCTATTGTATCCTACCTCTCGGCAACCCAAAACCAGGAACTCCTCCAACTCTTAACAGAAGAGGGCAACCCAGTTATAATAGGGGAGTGAGACCTCCCAGGCGCCATATAATACCAGCCATCAGTCTCGTTTTCCCCAGCCACACACTTTGGCAGAAAAATGGAATGAAACTCGCTAAATGGCATATTTGCCCCTATGTTGGCCCTATGCCACAACATCCACGTCCCCACCATCTGGGATCATGAGTTTGGGTTGAGTTGCATCAGAGTCAACCCGTATGAACGAAGCAATAGCCTAAAAAACGGGTGGAAGGGAAGCCTAAAGCCGACCTTAAGAATATTCTCACTTACAGCTACGCACCCCGGCCTCGGATAGTAGGCCCTTTCATGGGGCTTGGGTACGATCAATTCTATGTTATGAGGGATCCTAAAAACTACCCTACACCTCTCCAGTACCTCCGTGGTAATTTTGGAAGGGTATTTCGAAGCCCTCAATTGAACCGAAGTGTTTACGGGAGAGTCTGGCTATTTCCAAATGTTCTTTTCAGCCTTAATGGCCCTACTCAGCTCATCCAAAGATAATAGCATGGGTTTCTTCAAAGCAGAACTCTCCTCGCCTCGCCCCCCCCTCTTCACTTCTCCTCACAACAGAAGAATCACTCGCCATTTCGGAATTCTCGAAGGTATCTAGAGAAAAAAGAAATGAACTCTGAAAATGCACAGATATTACCTACTGTAACGGATGACATTAGTCATCGGATGGAGTCTGGCAATGGTTACCGGAGTTTGCTTTCATTGTTCGTCGAAAAGTGCAAGAACGCAGAAAACAAAAAGAGTCTTTAACGAGTAAATGGTTTTCGCAACAGTAAAAGGTTCAAATGATGAAGGATGAACCTTACATAGGTATCCTGGGGCTCACCTCAACCGTTGGATCAGCCCCAATCACATCTGGGCCGTCCAAATCTAAAGCCTCAAGATCACTATTAAAATTCAAAAGTCACCAAGATGAACGGTCCTGATGAAGCGGTGAACTTCATGCACGGCCCAGACTCGTCGCCCCGAGAAATGGGGAATCGTCACCATCATTACCATTTATGGAAAAGGAGGCGTGTCTTGGAAGAAGTAGGAGCCCCTTGTAAGTGTTTCGAGAAGACGGGAAAGCTTTCAAATCATGGGCACATAATCCAACGTTGTCGCCAACTCCTATCACTTCGGCCGTAATAGCTTCGCGTTGCAGCAGCTGTCCACAAGAATTGTCAACCTATATCACTTTGGCCGTAGCAGAATTTGATGTGGCTACAAATTTCCCCAGAGTCGCCAACTCCTATCGCTTCGGCCGCAACAGCTTCGTGTTACAGTAACTCTCCACAAGAGTTGTCAACCCATATCACTTCGGCCATAGCAGAATTTGATGTTGCTACAACTTTCCCCAGAGTCCCCAACTCCTATCCCTTTGGCCGCAACAGCTTCGCATTGCAGCAGCTCTCCACAAGAGTTGTCAACCCATATCACTTCGTCCAGAGTAGAATTTGATGTTTATACAACTTTCCCCAGAGTTGCCAACTCCTATCGCTTCGGTACACCACGACTTCGCTTCATATCGCCACTTTATAAAGTCACCGTCACTCCATTTGCCTAGCCTTGGCCCCTCCTCCCCACGCGTCCCAACAACTACTTTAAAAATCTTTATATTATATGAATATTCATACATGAACTTGCTGGACTATTGTTACGGGCCTGATTTAGGTCCGCTGCCTCACCTGTCGCGTGTCAGCAGGGGTCTGCACCGTACCACGTGGCAGCCGAGGTGATTACACTAAGGACGAATTTAACAGACTCTAGCAAAGGAATCGAGCTCATCAACTATACACCGCAGATGCAAAGGCCCGTACTCCGCTTCTACGACTCCACTCCTGCTTCGCCTCGCCCCAACGAAGATCTTTTATACAAAGATCTTCCCATGTCAAATCCCGGACTGATGGGACGTGTGGTAGGACCTAAACGGCCAATTCAGCTGCCATTGTCAGAAACATTCAATACCAGCCAACCTATGGAAAGACAGATTGACACCTAGAATAGGACAAGCCCTGAGGATATGATAACACGTGTCTCCTCATCGAACGGCTCTCCTCTTCCCAACCTTAGTATAAATACTGTTTCCCTATGCCTAAAGAAGGATTCGAATCCCATTTTTACTCCAACTATAGTGCAAACTTGGTATTATTTTCTCTTCCTCACATATTGGCACCTTATTATTTACACTTTATCAACTATATCCCGACGAGTGCCCTATCGCCTATTAGCTATTTTCCGGTTGAACCAAACTGACTTGTCCGTCGGAGTGCTCGCGGCCACTCCCAATCCCTCCGAGAAATACCACGGGTGACTGACGCTGTGCTACGAGTGCAGGAAAGAGCTGACTTGAAGACTTCTTCCGTTGATCACGTCGAAGCCATTTTTTGAGGTCAACAATAGGCAATAATAGAGTCTTTACCATATAGATTAAAAAACATATATATGCAATGAAGAACTTTAAACCAATTGGACATCTTAAATGAACCCTTATCATTAACACTTGAGAGATCCAATTACATAATATCAATTTAATTGCTATACACATTTTTACTCGTTAAAGATGGATCATTACGGTCACCTGAACTAGTTCTAAGTCCTAAGTTCTTTTGAATGATGAGAAACATGACAGCCTCCTTGAAAGAAACAACAAAAAATAAAAATAAGACAAACCAGGAAAAAATGAAAAAGAACAAAGAGGAATACGTTATCTGTGCATAAGTTTCGTCATTCATATTTTTCATTGTCAAATAATTTTTTTTGTCTTATGAATTTAAAAATATCAATAGGTAATGCCAACTCAGATTATCATGAACTATGTAGACACAAATAATTATTTTTAAGTTTTAAGAGTGGCAATAATGGCATTGTGTTTACTTTCTTTGGGCTTTTCCTTTTCTTTCAATTTCAGATTAAGGAAAAATCCCCAATTACAAAAGTTTAATTATACAATCAAAATTAACAAAATTATAAAAAGAAAAAAAAANGGCAATAATGGCATTGTGTTTACTTTCTTTGGGCTTTTCCTTTTCTTTCAATTTCAGATTAAGGAAAAATCCCCAATTACAAAAGTTTAATTATACAATCAAAATTAACAAAATTATAAAAAGAAAAAAAAATAAAAAATCAAGTGGCCAAATTTGTGACCTATGATAAGTGTTGTGACTTATAATTGATATTAAAAAAGGTTAACGTCACGTACCATACATTTTATGGGTCTTAATCATGTGCTAAGGCAGAAATCACACATTGTCACAGTCACAATCATATAAGATAAAATTTATATATCTTACCCCTTCGGGAGTGGCTGAGTTGGTTGAGTAAATAAACGTGGAGACCGAAGGTTACGAGTTCGAATTCCCTGCCAACACTTCCTTGATCGAGCCCGTTTCACCGGGCTTGCCTAGTGCGATTTACCCCTCCTGTGTGATTTGCGCGCTACTACACATGGAGTGAGGTTTACCCAGTGCGCACTCGCAGGTAACGGCTGCGGATTCCTACTTTTAAAAAAAAAATAAAATTGCTATCTTATTCACAAGTTAAGTCACAAATCGTATTAATTATTAGGTCATAAATTATTTATCTGATAAATCACTCAATTAATAGGTCACAAATAATTTATCCGTTACAAATTACAAAATTAACTTGTCACAATTATTTTTCTTCTCACTCTACCTCACTCCACCCGACCACTGCTGGAAATTACCACTTCATCACCAATCTACTTATCTGAAATACGGATACTTTCAACGACAATAAAATAGAAAATGAATTCAGAAAACAATTTATCTGTGAAAGGTAAATGGCGCTTAGTGATAATGCCATTACCCAACAATTATCACTATTTTAATCAAAATCATATCATCTTCAAATAGGATCGGACTGTTCATCTGTCATCGGTTGACATTTCGTTAAGGTTATCATTATGGGAATCAATTTCTTAGTTTCGGAAATATATAAATTGAATTTAGCAAAGATATTTAAAATTGAAACTTAAAAAGTAGGATTCAGGAAATTTTCCGTTCAGATTATTAGGTGTGGAATTTACACGACAACAGATAAATAATGTTTAAATTTAATAAATGAGCCTTTCAAGTTTAATATTTTCATTAGGTAGAAAAGAAATTACCTTGATTTGTAATTAATTAAGTTAATTTAAGGATTCATGAATGATAGCAGCCGTGTAGGAATATTAATCCTGGTTTTTTTTTTTGTTAAGATTAATTATAATCTTAGTGAATTGTATTATAATTCATTCTTATCCAACCTTATGTAGATGTGGGACATGGCACTTCAAATTCCCAGTACACTAAAATTTATTGTGTAGGAATATAAATCATATATTTTTTTTTGTTTGTTGAGATTAATTGTTATCTTGGAATCTTTTGATTTTCTTTCAAAATTTGATTTCATCTAACGTGGTAAGATTACGAGGTGAAAATGGTTTGTCCATTGATAAATATTATGATAACAAACTTACACAATATGATATGATATGTTATGAACTATTATTGATTATAAAGATATGATATGACGGTATGATTATTTTGGTGTATGAATAGTTTAATTCGGGATTACACAAATATTCGCGTCCTGTTCAAATACTCACCATTTTTCTCTACTTCTCACATGTTAGAACGGGTTGTTGGTTGGCGGATGATTAGACGTTGTCGTTGTGCTTGAATTCATTGGACTTACTCTACGTTCAGAGACATGAGGAGAAATAAGAGAAATATTTCAAAAGTTTATCACTTCGATTATAGAACAATAATCCTGCTTGATATTCCCACTGAATCCCTCCAATAGGGGGGTGCCACATCATTTGGACACCCCTCTTTTGTCAATCAACTTGGGCAAAATAGCATTACCCTTCTTTCTTTCTTTCTTTTGTGTGTGTGTGTGTCATCTTCTATTATTTGCTTTAAGAAGTCAATGGCTTATTATCATCCGTGAATATTATAATATGGAATGGATTATACGTAATCGTAAAATGCATTATTTAGGGAAGAATTGTTTTTACTGTTCATGAGGGAAAAAAATCACGTTAACAATATTTAAGATTTAATTTTGTCTTTCATTCTTAACAGGATCTTCATTTCTCTACGAATATAAAAATATTTATTTATTTGTCCACAAGTAATATCTTGAAAATTACAGTATGGGTGCTTATAATCTGCACAAAATAATTCATGTACTAAAAATCAGATAAAAAAATATTAATTTATTCTTCAATAAGACAACATTTTCTTTGAGGAAGCAGTGAAACATTTGTAAATTTCTTTTTGCGTGGCTGAATTAATCTCCATGTGAAAGCTTCATGATTGAAGTCACTTAAAAAAAATGAGGTTTCAGAGAGGGAAATTTATATCTAATGCCTTAAATTATGTAGCTAATGACCTTTATTGACAAATTAATGTTAATTTTGCAAAGAATTTCTCAGACCGTTGGTAAATTGCCAACCAAAAACTAATTAGACCGTTGCAACAAATTGTCAACAATAATTTTTCATAGCAAATGTCCTATGGTTTGAATCCATCACTAATCTGCAAGATACTTTCATTTTTATTTCCGTGGCTAATTTGAATTAAAATTTTAAAAAATTATGATGATTATGTTAATAATTCTTTTCTTGGAACTGAGCTCATATTTGATTAGGACAAGACAAAACTCCCGAATCGAACCGAACGATTCTTCATAAGTTAAATACTCGAACGAGTATTTGAATATAGAACCAATATGTTTGGTTCGATTCTCGATTCTAGACCAAGAATTGAAAATTCGAATAAGAAAAATTAAATAATTTTTTTTTAAATTTTTTATATTAAATTAATTAAATTATTATTATTTTTAAACGAATTAGCAAATTAACTAATTTAGTGATTAATGCTCCAACTCCCAAGTCAAGTCCATGCCTAACTAGCCCAACCCAATCCAACTTCAAAATTGATTTTTTTGGCTCAATCATTAATTTCATTGTTAAATCAAAATCTAGACCTTTTTAAATTTTTATCTTTCCGTTTCCAATTTCATATTTTATCCGATAAGCATAGGCCCACTAACCTTAAATCATTTGATAAATTGAAAACCTACATCTATGTGCTCAAATCGAAGCCACCGACTGTCGAGTCTGACTTCCCATCTCCAACTGCCTATCGAAGCTACGAATAAACATGTCATTAGTTGTATTTATGTAGTGTTGCTGTAAATGTTAAAAAAATTAATTATGGTGCGGAACCGATCCGAATCGAACCTGAATGGTTCCATAATTATATTTGGACCCGACGGTTTAATTTATTAAATACAAAAAAATTTCAAAATCGAATCGAACCGAACCATTCCGACCAAAAAATCCGTTAGTGTTTACCAACGACTATTTCCGTTGGCAATTAGCAAGAACTTGGCAACAATAATTTTTCATCACAAATTTCCTATGGATTAAATCCATCGCTAATCTACAAGAGAATTAATCTATATATACCAAATTACTTGCATAAAGTTTCCAATAGGGGGCCGCCACGTGTTGAGGGTGTGAAAGATTATGTAAAAAATTCGATTAGTGTAGCATGATCCTCTACAAGATACTTTCATTTTTATTTCGTCGCTCATTTGGATTAAATTTTAAATGAATTATGATAATTATGCCAATAATTCTTTTCTTGGAACTTGTGTCACCTTTGATTTTCATTGTTTGACAAAAACAAATTTTTAAATAGTGAATTTCCAGAGAACATGTGGTTAAAAAGTTGGAAAATTTTTTGAATTTACATGCAAAATATTTTTTTATATGAATACGTAATTGAAAATAAATATGTCGAAAACAAGTTTCTGAATAATGATTATCAAACAGTGGCTTAATATAATAAAGTTCAGACTCAAAAGTTAAAAATGCTAAATTCAATGAAATGTATAAACAAACAAACAATGAACATGAAATTGGAAATATATTCATTCAATTCCTTAATTTTTGAGTTCAGCACAGCATTAAATAAAAATAATTTACAAAAATAGTTATAAGTACAACTATTGGACACACTTTGTCTGTACAATTGGAGTACACTTCTTCCCGCGAAAGATATAACTTGTACATAAATAAAAATAAAACTTACAATAAATTTATTAAAATCTAAGGTTAGGAAGAAAGTTAAATAAAGTAAATCTAAGTTCACGAGAATTTTGAATTGCTTCTTCATTTATGGGAAAAAAGATGTTCCCGAGATTTTCTAAAATAAAGCAACTGAAATTAAAGCAAACTCATAAAGGTCATCAAGATCATTAGAAAGCTCCTCCATTATTACTATGAAAACAATGAAACACAAATTCTCAGTAACCACAGATGTACTTATTCAGATCACTACACATAACAAAATCAATGTGTATAACAGTAATTGTTAGAGTTCGGTTGTGACCTAAATTCTATTGGGAGTTGATAGTATCTCTTGAAGAAGTCTTGAACAAATCAAAAACCTATTTGGTAATTTTTGGACTCCCATTTCAACTCAAATTAGTGGTGGCAACGAGCCGAGCCGAGCCGAGCCGAAGCCAGAAAAAAAAAGCTCGAGCCGAGCCCGAGCTTTTTTTGGCCCGAGTTGAGCCGAGCCGAGCTCGGCCAAAAAAAAATGAGGCTCGGCCCAAGCCTTAGCGGGCCGAGCCGAGCCGACTCAGGTTTTATTTTATTTTTATGTCAAATCTACATTTTTTACTTAAAAAATTTAAAATTAGTTCAGTTTTTATATGTTATAAATGAAATAAAAAAAAAGCTCGGGTTTAGCTTGAGCTTTTTGTGCTGAGCTTTTTTGGGTCCGAGCCGAGCCCGACAAAAAAAATCAGGCTCGGCCCGAGCCTCGACTCGTTGTAGCCGAGCCCGAGCCAGGCCTGGCTCGAGCTTTTTTCGAGCTGAGCCCGAGCCGGCGAGCTTTTTTGCCATTCCTAACTCAAATACTCCGTTATTGTTTTTACATATTGTAATAGGATTTCACCTTGTATTAGACTCGAATTTTTATTAATTCTCATGGTATTTTAGAAATTCTTGTATTATAAAATTGTCATAGAGAGCGATCCGATGGATTTAACTTAATAGAGAGAGACTCATAGGTAGACATATTCACAAAAGAGTCTTGTAAGAAACAAACTAAAGTATTGTAACTCCTTTGATTATAATGAATACTCCGCTTCTGGCCTTGGTTTTTTCCAATTGAGTTTCTACATAAATCTTGTGTTTTTGTGATTATTATTTTCATGTTATCCATTATCTCGTCTTTAATATTAATAACAATTGACTTAATTTCTAATAAGTGGTATTAGAGCTATCGTTAATTTCCTAACAAGTGGTATTAAAGGTGCATTCGACAGTTCCTGAGAGAGCCACTTTGGTTTCGTATTAGAGCGATGTTTCATTAACTAAGAACAAGGTTTGATTGTTTTTGGATGGCAAGTATGAAGTTGCATATTCCGCTTTTGGATTGCAATATCAAATTTTTGTTATGGCAGGTTTTTGTTTGGATGTTGAAGGAGAAGCAACCTGAGGATTGAGTTGTGATAAAGGGGTAGAGGTCCCAGTTAATTGTTAAATTTTATCTGAAAAAAAATATGATTTTTTTTAAAAAAATTAAAAAAGAATTTCTTTTTAATTTGCTTGCTTATATGGGTTACTTAGCCTTGCAGGCAATGGTTTATATATTTGAAATTATGTGTTAATTTAAGAATTATGAATAAGTTGTATGCTTAGATTAATTTTTGCTTATTCATGTAAATTTTGATACCGTTGTGAACTTGAATTAAGTTTTACATTGTAATGTAATAAGTTAACTCATAATTAATAGGTTGAAAGTAGTTGATTGTTGATGATCAACGATTTTATTAATTTAACAATTACAACCGATTGATAATACAAATACAAATACAATCAACAAATCATCTCATCTAATTATGATGTTCACCTCCTATACTCATTAGTCTTAATGCGTAAACAGGAATAAGATGGAAAATAGCTATTTGAGATAAAGATATTTAAATTGCATCACTTTCTTTTTCAAATGAGTTGGCATTTATAGATTTTCTCCAAACCTTGGGGCAGTTTGGTCTTTTCGAAAGAATTACAGATGGCGGCTTTTTCTTGACTATCTTTTAACATATTCGGTTGAAAGTTATGCTTTCTTCGTTGGTCCACATGCCTTCTAATGATAGCTAGTAGCCAATCTGAAGATGGAAAATGGTCCACTGGATTCATGTGATCCTGTTGTATCTTTGCTGCACTCGCGTATCAATTTTATACTTCGTCGTTCCTATCCAAGTTCACGAACTTTGCTTCGAGGAATAACAAATAGATCCCTAAGTCTGGGAATATTATCATAATAAATCTAGGAGTTTAATCATTGTGTAGTGAACTTATGGTTGATTGCATATCGTTAATATCTTACTAATGGATGACGTGGGCCAACATAGCTTTAAGCCCTTATAGTCCAAACCTCGGGACAAGAAAATGCCTCGTTGTTCGTGGTAGCATTGAGGGGATATCCTATGATTCTTACAATTTTTAGTATACACTAGAGGGTTTCTTTTTTCTTATTTCCAGGTTAATGCCCTGAAGTCATTTAAAGCGCGTGTTACCCACGTTCGATCTTATATGTGCATTTTTGTATCTTAGTCAGGCGCTTGTTAGTGTTGGATAAACTCAATTCCGGTATGAATAGCTTAGATCTATTGTTGATCCAATAGATGGCCTAAGCCTTTCGTTTGAACTTATAAATATACTATTCTCTTTACCACAACTTTCTCTACTTTTTGTGTTTATTTCTTATTTGCAGCGATTCCGTCTTTCTTCCATTTTCTTTCAATCTTTTTACTTTAGTATGTACTTATGTTTTACCCTGTATTTATCCCTCACCTATTTGGTTTATTTTTGCAAAACATATTCCATAACTTCGAAGGCTAGAAGATTTTACCTTAAGGATGTCCCATTTGAAGAAGATTATAGCTTTGGAGTTATGTTTATCATTGACGTGTATCCCTTATAGTACGTATAAAGGTTATACTAGGATAATCTCAATTGAATGTTATTCCCCAATTTAGGGTTGAATTATGTACAGCAGCATGCAGATTGAAGAGTTAATCTAGT
>CAIGRO010103997.1:0-17006 GCA_903798355.1 Fraxinus baroniana | reverse complement strand
AAAGGGTGTCAAACGGGGGCTAAATGTATTCTCTCCTAAAAAATGTGCATAAAACACACTATAAGTGACCCGTATAAGATTATGCCAAATGGAACTACCATAAGTACAATTCGATGCCATCTGGAACAAGGGGGTGTCAATTGAGAATCAATTAATAATAAAGCCTCCATTGGGTAGAGATTAAAATCATATTTTTAGTTAATTGTGATAAAAGTTGATGAAATGTGTGATTGAAAAGTTGTGAATTTCGTAAAATATGTGATTAAAACTAATTGTTGATTTTGATTTGAGATTTTAATTGAATGTTAATCCAAATCAAATAGGGGATAAATAAGTAAATATTACCCTCGGGCCCCCAACTCTTCGTATTTTCGTATAAAAAATAACAAATTTGTTTTAGAAAATCTTTAAAAGAAAAAAAAATCACTTAAAAGATCACGTGACCGGGCCCACCATTTGCCAATTAGCCCACAGTTAAAAGACCTCTCCACCCATTCCATCCGTCTGTGATTCTCTCATTTCCTTCTCCAAGAAGCATTTCACTTTGCTAGAGATAGACAGAGATTCACTGAAAAAGAAGCAACCGATCTTCTCTATCAGCCTTAAGTAAGAAATTTCTTTAAATTTTAATATTGTTTTCTTCAATTTGCATTGGCTAAATTTCGTTTCTAATGATCTATTAGATTTTTATTTTCTTTACAACACAAATAATTTGTTAAAGGAATCGTTTTATATTGCATTTCTTGAACTTTGTATCCAGTTTTGTACAATTTTATACTTGAATGTAGTAGTCCTGTGGTTTTTGTTGGTATTGTAAGACATTGTTTGTTTGTTGAAAGGTCAGAGCTTTAGGGGAAAAAAATTTAATAATTTTAAAGATATTGATCAAATATTAATCTCTACTTTCAATTTTTTATTTTAATGTTTAAAATCCGGAAGAAATTCATTTTATTTTATTTGCCTAATTTCATGAAAGGAAGAATTCACTTTTTTATCTTGCTGAATGAATGATACTTATTGAATAGTAATTGGGAATCTAAGTAAAACAAAAGAAAGAAGGATAAAAATGAAAGAAAGAAAGAAAAGAGATAAGCAATGAATGTACATATACACGTGTGGAAGCTACTTAATTTCGTAAAATTGTAGGTGAAAACTACTTAACTTTGGAAAATTAATGGTGAAGTCTGTCAATTTTATGAACATTTTTTTATCTATTTTCTGTTATAATTAATTATTTGCAATGTTTATCCGTTCTCTTTGAAATGCCTGGAATATGAATAGAGTCTGAATATAGCCTTGATGACATTCGAATGCAGAGGTATTTTCAATTGGCTTGTTTGTTCTTCTTTGTCATTCGACAATGTGTCTTTAGCATTGTGCATATATTTACATAAAATCATTGAAGAATTGATCATATGTATTTTGCCATTATTTCCCCCTCTAGTAAATTTTATTAGCTGTTAGTTTGACATCCAGTGCTTAGTTTCATGTGCCTGGGTAATACGTCACTCTTTTGTTCTTCATACGTTGACCTTCCAGTGAAAAAAACTAATTTTCTTCTTTTATAAGAACGAGTCAGAAACATCCGACGCATCAGAATCCCAAATGAGGAAAAATCCCCTCCAAACTAATCAATTTTGAACTTTTAATCACTTAAAATAAGTTTCTCACAGTTTCCAATTAGTCCACCTTAAAAGCCATGTACCAATTCCTCTTTGATCCTCTTACTCTTCTCTGATTTCCTTCTCCGAGCACTACACTTTACACTCTAAACCAGAGAGAGAAAAATAAAATCACTGGAAAAGAACCTCACAATTTTTCAAGTAAGAAATCTCTCCAAGTATTTATGTTGTTTTCTTCAAAGTTTTATTTATAATGATTTAATAGATTTTCATTTTTGTTCTGAAATTTGTAACTGTTGATAAATTCAAATCTTGGTAAATTTGATAAAAAAATCTCTTTATTAGATTATTGAATTGCATTTTTGGAACTTTGTATCTAGTTTTGTACGATTTTATGCTTGGATGTAGTGGAGGGGTTTTTGTTGGTAATAGAATTTGATTGTTTGTTGTTGAAACCTAGGAGCTTTACAATAATATTTAAAGAAATTGATCGCTTTAAACTAACATGTAATCATTAAGTTGTAGAAGGGTTTACAATCAGATCAATTGAATTTCTTTTTCAAAAGTCTTCATTAAAATGCTTGCTTCTTTTTCAGTTGAAGGATGAAAACGGAAACACTGCCTTCGACGTTTTCTTACACCAATGAGGACCAAAAAAATCTCAAGCAACTACTTGATGCTTTTGGGTCTGTGGTTTCTCTCGACGACATTGCTTCAGCCTACTGTCTAGCAGATCGCAACTTAATAACTACAGGCGAAGTACTCCTTAAGATGCAGGGAAGCACCTCTAGCACATCGATGTCAGTTTCACAAGATGATCTGGAAAGCAAAACAAGTGGGTCTTCTGAATATCAAATGGATAATATCTTGGAAAGTGCTCGTGTTTCTAGCTTCAAGGCCAAAAAGTGTTCAACATCAATGGGAACTGTGTCATGTGTGATTGGGAGAGAATATTCTCGACATAGGTCTGTACCTAATGAATCATGCAAGAAGAACAAACCACTGAAATTGAATTCAAAAGATTTTCCGGTCTCTGAAATTTGGGATGAGAACGTGGAATCAGATTCCCCAGCAAGGAGTGAAACCATGCATCAAGACATCGAACAATTTCTTTTCAAAATGCTTGGAGATGGCTTTCAGCTCAAAATGGATGTAATTCAAGATGTCGTTGGTAAAAACTTTTGGCTTGATAACAAAGTTACACGTGTAACTTTCCATATTCACGCAATTAAAAAAGACTTAGACAAGCAGCATTTCATTTTGTGTTTAGCAACAGATACTGCCACTTATTGCTTGTTTGAGTTAATTTATACTCTCATTATAATTTAAAGGTCAAATTCAGACTTTAATTTTGACTACACAGTATGTAGAACACACAACACTAACCACTTATCCGACACTCATTTCTATCAGCAACTTGTAATCTCTCCCAAACAAGCACTTAATGTGGAAGGAATTACATTACCAAGCCAAAATATTATAAACTCAACTCTCTTATTTCTTGATATTATTATGTCTAATCATGCAACGTCTTCAATTTGCAGGCCAGTGTGGATACGACATGAAAATGGTAAGTCTATGCTGATTGGCTATATCAGCTCCTAAATCTTGCCATTATCAAAATAATTCTGCTGTTCTGAATTACAGATTAAGTTTCAAATTTATGAATTTTTCCAGGTTCAGTTGCCTTTTAAACTGTATTGCACTTAAGCGATCATTAACTTCACATCTATATTTGCTCTTAGTTTCTTCACATATTGTTGTTTTGGTTTGGTATTGTTGTGATAACAAAGTTGTGGATTCAAGTCTAGATGTAGCAACTTACATGTAATACCAAAGAGTTTCTACCAGCCTTCTGCTAGCAGTCTTTCTTAGAAGGAACTATTCGGAGAATTATCCCTTCATGTTTTAGTGCATTTCTGTATGCGTTTGATTTTCCAAGTTTACAACTTCTCAATCTTTCTCTTTTGTAAATATGCAGAGCATGGATAAGCTTCTCGACCTCTCAGCATCAACGCTAGGGAAGAAAGACGATATTATTGGCATTGATGCTCGTAAGGTAGCTTGATTTCTAAAAAAAAATAAAAATACATGGAGAACGTCTCTATCCACTGTGTGTGCATTATAAATATCTTTACATACTCGAGATGGAAACTTTGGTGATGTAGTCATGTATTGTTCAATTTATGCTTCTGAAGAAGCTAAATGCTAAAATGTCTTGGTGCTTTATGATTTTCCTCCCATTCCCTTCCCATCCCAACACTCTCGTTCCCACCCCCACCATGCAGGATAATAACAGATTCTATAAAGTAAATCCTGTTTCTAATTTTTCTTAATTGATAAAAATTCTAATCTTGATTTAGAATGTTTTTTTTTTTGGGAGATGTAACTCATTATTGATGTAACTTTGCAGTATAAAGTATAAACAGTTCACACTCTCCATGAATATCTACTGAATCTCTTTTTTAACCTATTTTCTTGGTCTGTCAACTCTTCTCATTAAATAGCATATGCGGAATAATTCAGAGCTAGAAGATCTTCCATCTAAAGGACAACCATCAAACATCGACTTCTGTGAAAGGTATAATTTATTCATTAGAAACTTTTATAAACTGCTAGTGTTGCAGTATTAGAGCAGGAGGAAATCTCCTCTTCTTCAAAAATCTTAATCTAGAAACTGTTATAGTACTAGAAAAGGTACGATGTTTTCAATTTTGCTTTTACATTGTGCAGATCGAATGCTGATATCCCAACTGGAAGGGAATTAAGATTACCAAGAAGAGAGAAGGAAAAGCAAGATCTCCAAAAAGAAGTTCTTCAGGCACTATTTAGTGCACCTGAAAGAATTGAAGAGAAGCCAGAGAGAATTCAACCAATCAGAGGAGACAGGCAAAGGACACCTTATGGACGGTTTGTGGCGAAACCACCAGAAGAGACAAGTTTAGAAAATATTACCTTTATTACAATACGACAAGTTAGTGAAAGGAGTGAGTACTCTGCCTCTTAATGACATGATATGGCTTTTTATTTTCCCAATTTCAATAGGAAGATTAGGGGTTGTAGATGCTAGATGATTCGGTCAGAATTTGCTCATTGCTGGGCTTTTCTTGTCTTGGAATTTGATAAAATATCTGTACTGTTTAACATATTGAGTTTATTCATTATGCAAGAAGGATATATTCATGCGTTGTCGTGTGGTCTGCAAGTTCTAGTGCCTGTTTGGTAGGAATTTAAATCCAGATTCTAAGTCAAAGTCAACAATATTTCTAACCTCATAATTTCATGGGACCCACAACTTTTCAACCACACATTTCATCAGTTTTTATCAAAATCTACTAAATATCTTATTTTAATCCCCACCAAACAGGGGCCTAATTTTTCTCTATACATTTTTATTTTATTTATTTTTTTCAATTTGAACTTGAGATTACGACCTTTGGAGTTATGAAGTTCAAAGAAATTAAAGTTTTGATCTAGATATTTTGATATTTAAATCAATGTCATATTTTCTGTTTTCCATAATGTTGTTTATACTTTGGATCTTATTTTGGATCTTTTCCCCAATATCTTTGTACAATCTTTTCATTCTTTTGTGCAAAGGCAATGATAAGATGTGCATCTTGTTGCTGTTTCCATTTTCTAGAGGCAACTTTATAGAGCATCTTTCTTCTTGAATACAGTGCACGAGTTTTTTATGCTTTGTTATTGGAACTTGCCTCTTGAATTATTTGTACAAGTTTTTTTCGGACAAGTAATTTTTGATATTTCAATGCTCAGGATTATTCCAAAAAAATATACATGCACCAAATTTTATTGTTAACTGCTATGCTTGATGACTAATTCCTGCCTTCAATGCTGGAATTATTAAACAGGGATCATTTCTATTCTATTTTATTGTTCATTACACAGGAAGTATACATTTGCATTTTCTGAAAAGTGTTATTTGGTTACTTGGTTTCTCATACCTTCAATGCTCTCCGGTGCGTATGAATGGTTGTTCTTAGGTGATGATAATGGTGAGAATAGCTATGAGGACTTGCGTGAGGCTGTGAAGGAGCATTGGGTTACGATGAAAGAATACTATAAAGCTGTGAGTCTTTGAGCTCCCATGCCTGCACCTCACCTCCTCCAACTCTCCACAACACCCTTACTCTTTCTGTTCTACATTGAGATCTGAAAACATTATCAGATGTATCTCTTAGAATTCTTGATTGAGATTTAATAGTCATGGTTTCTTGGACAGGCTGTTGATGCATTCACTGAAAAGGATCATGAGAAATCACAGAAGTTTCTGCAAGAGGTATGCTAAATGTCTCCTTTAAACTCGCACTAGCCCCTAAAGCTTAGATTTGAAAATGATCGTACAGAATACTGTACTTCTTTTATCTTGTTATTTTTATGACCATACCACCAGCTTTTTCTTGAACGTCATCATCTAGTCTCTATCGACATAGCATCTGGCTAGATTTTGAGATTTCAAGCATGCTTTCAGCTTTTTGCTTCTCCTTGACAAAAGAAATAAACTATTGATCTTCCTATGTTAGATTGAGTTATATGCAGAACTTCTCGTCACATGTTATTATTAACGGATACCATTCTTATTTATTCTTCTCTCTTACGTTTTTTCTTTCTCTTCTTCTTTTCCGTGCTGGTGGTGGGGGGTATAGGGACACTTTTTTATGAAGAAGGCCCGAGAAGCTGACGAAACATCTGCGGCAAAACTTCTTGAGAACAGGTTAGAACTACCTGCTATGCCTTTTGTCTTCTTTGACATCTTTTTATAATTCATCCATTCCATTGCCTATAAAATGGCCTAAAAGCTTACACTTTTTGCAGTTGTGCAGAAGAAGAATTTTCTCTTAATGTGCATTTATTTGAACCAAAGGAAGCTGTTCGCATGCTGAGACTTCACTTGTCTACTCTTTCGGGTCTTCCATGTACATTATCATTCTTTCACTTTTTTCGTAACTAGGTTCGATTTAAAGACGTGGTTCTGAACTGTTCTTTTTTCATCAGCTGTTCAGCATCTCAAGGTTATAGTTGGGACCAACGAAAAAGATGCCAAAGAAGGGCTTCGGAAGAGAATGGTATGGGTATTCCTTTCATTGCTTGATAATTAAAGTGGTGTGTATCTATTCTTCATGCTCTTATGGATATGAAACTAGTGCTTTGTCTGGGAGATGTCTTTTTAAAATCATTTTCCACAAAATCATTTTCAACCATACATTATATGAGACCATAATTTTTTCCCATTTTGTAATCACACATTTCACAAAAAATCATTTTTCACTTGGAAAAATCTCTCCCAAACAAACGCTAGATTAGCAGTAAGAAATTTTACTTGAGTGAACGTTTTATACATAATACTGGATTGGATTGGGCAGTATGAAAAATAGGGCTAGACATAGTTCGATTCGATTGGAAAGAGAACCGAAGAACCCGAACTTTCGGGTATTTAGTAAGTAGAACTATCGAGTCCAAATTTAATTATGGAACCGTTTGGGTTCGGTTCCATTTGGTTCGGTTCTCGAATTTCGTACAATAATCAATTTTTTTTTAATTTACAACAACGCTATATTAATTCGACTATGACATGTTCGATCTTAGCTCTTACAAAATAATGTAGTCTAATCTCATGATATCTTGTGCGCTTCTCTTTGTTGAGCTTTTCATATATTTGACTGTTAAAATCACAGGGAGAGGAAGATAGCGAGCTAACAATAATAAAACGGCAGAAACGGCACTACGGTAAAATAAAATATTTGGGTAAAATTTAGGTCAATTTGATTAAGTTAGGCTTGGTTGGAAATTAAAAATTGTAAAATCATATTTTGGGTTTGGCTAAATTAATTAGTTAGCAAATTTATTTAGAAAAAAACAAAATAATTCGACTTATTTAACATAAAAAAAATTAGGGAGATTCGGTTCTTGGTCTAGAACCGAAAATCGAACCAAATCGGTCGGTTCTCGATTTAGATACCCGTTCAGGTATTTAACTTAAGAAGAACCGGTTGGTTCGGTTAGGGTTATGTTCAGTTCGGTTTGGTCCGGTTTAGTTTGAGAGTTTTGTCCAACCCTAATGAAAAACATGATTTGTACTTTTTTTTTTCTTTAATGTTGCATAAAAGCACATAACAATTTATAAGGCCAAATCATATTTGTGCGTAGTTCATCTCCATTTTTGATGAATATCGAAAAACTCATGGATTGTTGTTATCCAATGGATTTCCTAATTATATTTCATCTGGCTGAACAAGATTTTGATGATAGATTACCCCCAACCACTGTAATTGAATATTTTACCATCATGATATAAAGACTGTTACAAAACTATTTGCAATTTTATTAGTTTGGTTGCTGATGTTCATTGAAGACGTATAGTTGTTTGTTAGTATGTTAGGTTAACTGCAACTTTTTTACATCAGTTACATATCGGGTGCAATGGTGATACATCATTTATTTTTTGAAGGGGAAGAAAAAGATTTTGAGATGCAGTACCAAGATGTTTGGCGCTGTATCTATTATATTTGAGGCTGTTTATTGATAATTGGATACGTCGTGTTGTTTCTGCTGCAGATTATCAAGCTTTTGACCCAGGAGTCTATACCATTTACTGAGGATGAGAGTGGAAAGATAGTTGCAATCCGGGTTGATGAGATTAATCCAGAGAAACTAAGTTTTGCTAAAAAATCTTAAATTTTCGAATTTGTAAGGCATGAGGATTGAAACATTGAGGATTTTCTACCGAGTTTTGCCATTCAGCCGTTTACTTGGGAAGCAATCTGTTTTGTCAAATTATGAAAGAAATTTTGTTTTGTCGAATTCGTAAATGACGAGGAAAAAGGGCTGCATCTATATATGATGATCGTCACTGGTAACTACATATTGTTTTTGCAAAATGAAGAAATCAAAAGTAAGGAGTTTATAGAAATATATCTTTTTTTCTGCATATCTGAGTCATGTACTTCTTGGAACACACATTTTGATCGTCATATGCTGAGTGGAAATTTTAAGACTTACGTTTGGTACTTGCATGAATTCTAGAATTTCCAGGAAAAACAATTTAGAGTAGTTAAGTACTCAACAGCTAAACGAGCCTCGTCCTCCTCTTCAGCTTCTTTACTGGTAGTAGGAATAGAGATATTGGACAGGGACAACTCAAATTAGTGTCTTTCTTCCTTCGCATGAGACTTCCAGGTGGTAAGTAGTAGATGTAGAATATCCATGTAGTGCGTTAATTATTGTCAAGAGTTAGCTGCATACTTGATTCTAGCTCAGCACTCAACTCCACATCAGCAGCCTTGTCATCAGCATATTCGCCAGCAGCAATCCTTGCTGTCTAATTTCTGTTACATTCCAAATGCTGCCACTACCTTTCTCTTGTAAATAGATTCTAACAGCCTACTTAATTCAAGGAGCTAACCCCCTTCGTACCATCTAGAATATTCTTGCTGTAATTATTTATACCAGCTCAATGCTGAAGCGATGATACACTTGAGCTGAATTATCATTCAATTATCTTGCATTTCCAACTATTATTACGTCAAATCGGAAAAATTGGAAAGTTAAGAATTGGTGTTTAGGCGAGAAAATATAATGCATTTTAATATTTGTTAATTTTTTTGAACTTAAACCGTACCATTGTTATGATTCCCATTATTTTCAAAATATATATTTTTGTGTTTTTTCAATCACGTATTTTTTAATAAAATGATATTACACGTAAATTTAAAATTTTTCCTTATTTTTCAATTACATATTCTTCATTAATTTATTATTTCAAAATACATTCTCAAAAGAAAATGTGGCTCAAACAAGCTCTGTATACTCACACTTTGTTTTTTAATAATGATCTTTGATAATTTGGTGTAATAAATAACAACATTTGGTGACACGCCAGCACTTAATAGTGTCATAGGATTTAATATTAACTTTTTTAATCGAGCAACCATTAACATGACGATTAGAAACTTAAGAATGTACGAATGGATGTTAAACAGGCACATGTAGGTGTGGCTTTTTTACTTGTAGTTGAGTGAAATACACCAATATTTACTGGAGAATGATTCATTCAAATCTTTATAGAAGCTGCGACTCTTATCAAATTACAACATATCTCATTGAACTTTAGATAATTTTAAATCGTTACAGATTATTATGCAGAATAATAATAAATATATAAAAGCAGTTCCTGAACCTAAAAAAAGGGTGGTTCATGGGGCGCAGGTTAATCAGTGTGTGCAAATTAATAGAACTGATTCTTGGAAGCAAAAGTCTGTCCAAATTTCCACGACGAAGGAACAACGTTAAAGAACTCGAGTGTCTTGCCGTCGACTAAATTGAGCTTAAACGACAGCGTTTGGGTTTGAAGATCCATGTTGCTTTGCCAATTTGCACCCCAGTTCCTGTTCATGGGAACCCAACTTCTTGTTTTAGAGCCCCTAATCCATGCGTTCAATATATCACCACTGCCACCAACGTTGGATATCATTATCATGTTAAAATTTGATTGTCCCTTCAATGTGAAACGAACTCCTCCTCTCCTTTTGCATGGAACCCTACAAATTATAACACAACTTTTAACATTAATAATTCTTAACGAGAGAGGAGAGGAATTTGTTCGTTTATATCTACAAATCGAATTCATTTTCATTAAAAACTCGAAATTAAGCTTTAAGATCTTTGTTATAATAGGAATTTAATTTAGAAGCTTAATATGAATGAGAGGGAATATATTTATTTATCAATTGAACAATCTCAAATAATATATACTAAATAGTTTTTCTTCTTGTTGGTGGGGAAGGGGCAGGAATGTTATAACATGTTTGATTAAATATTTTTTAGATTATATGCTTCTTGTTGGGGAAAAAAAAAATATGCATGTTCGTCACATGCATATTATTTTAAAAAGATTAATTTGAGTTGATATATATATAATTATATTCACCTTCTATAAAGTACAGGAACTATGCCTTCATTTCCTTGTTTGGCAATGCCAAAAAAAGCGGGCATCGACATGTCGAAGTGGGAATTAGGAGGATCGCACCAGCCGCCGTGGTGGTTCGGAGGGCAGAAGTTGGTTGCGGTTACGGTTACGACTGCATGGCGGCGGAGGCACCATTTTGGATCGAGCCTGTAGTTGCACATTACCTGGTAGCAACCACCACATGCCTGACCATTTTTGAAAAGTACAGTGCTCACTGCTGCTGTGTTTACTCCAAAACCAGCTTGATAGGTGTTTTCATAGCCACAAGCTCCACCTGAGAACCACCAATATTAAATACAGTTAGTGCATGTTTAGTACATACATGCTCGACGGTATAACATAAATATTTTAAATTTTCCATGTAATCGTAGGTTAGCAGTATATAGTACTACAATGGACAAACTATTGCCCGTGTTTGAATTTCATTTCTCTCTCAAACTCATTTTCGATATTACATTTTATGAATCCACAACTTCTATCAACTTTTCGATCATACATTTCATTAACTGTTATTAAAATATAATAAAAACTTGTTTTAGCTAAACCGAACGGGAGTATGATATTTTTCAATAAATCTTACCAAGAGAGCTCGGATTTTGATTCGCACCGTAAAAAGTAGCACGAGCTTTGAACCAACGGTTCGATTGGGCATTGATCCCCTCGAAAAGCATGCAAATAATAAAAAGGCATTTCCCAAAGGAAATAGGAGAATGAAATAACAATATTGCCATGAATTGTTTTCGCTCGTAAGCAAAACTTTCTTCTAACAAAAGACTATAGAATTAATCTTGAAACGAGGGCTTTTCATAAGTCCATTTATAGAATATCTCCACTACTGTACCACGCGTTTGTCGGTGATTATTGTAGAAAACGGATTTGAAAAAATACGCGTTTATTCACGTCCTTTAAGGTACGGAAGGGTACGAATTATTGGTAATATGTTCGGAGACATTAAGAAAGCATGTGCATGTGATTGGCTACTTTTATCCGTTCGAAATGTTTTGTCGGTGATTATGGACTTGCACTACGATTATTATTGAAATGGGTTAATTTTACAACGGTCACTAAACTTATCTAAAACTTACAAAACAATCACTAAAGTTTAAAACTTGTAGAAACAGTCACTAAAGTTTTAATTTGTTTCACAAACGGTTATTGAAAGACCGTTATGATTTTAATCCAAACTTAAATGATCAAAACACGTGGACATAGAAGTTTGACCACCCCAAATACAAATTTCTTGTTGTTAAGTGCCACATTTGGAGTAAATTAGATGGAAATTGTAAAAATGATATTTTAATTCTCGTTCCGCCTATATACGTACAAAACCATAAATTTATATATGAGACATAAATATTTTCTATGTTTTTGTGTGATCGTGCATATATTTCTTAACTTTTAATGCACTTTTATATATTTTAGTTCACATAAAAATATAGTGTATTTTTGTCTAAAAGAAATTTGCATTTGAGGTGGTCAAACTTCTATATCCACGCGTTTTGGTCCTTTAAGTTTAATTTAAAATCATAACGGTCTTTCAGTAACTATTTGTGAAACAACTTAAAATTTCATTGATCGTTTGTGAAAGCGCATGAAACTTCAGTGACCGTTTCTGCAAGTTCTAACTTCAGTGATCGTTTTATAATTTTTAGGTAATTTCAGTAACAGTTTGTGAAATTAACCCTTATTGAAATTGTTTGAAAAAAAAGTCTGTAACATCTTTTGTAAAGCACGTCGACAATGTCTTAGGTTAATATAGAGTTCAGAATTTTCAGATGCATTGAAATAGGAGCGATGTCCCTGGCTAACCTTCAACAATGAATAAGCATTGTTAACCTTTGACTCCGTGCACATGAACCGTCTTGTTTACTAATCAAATCACCACAAAGGTGAAGGTGCACATGAACCGTATTTTCAGGGTTACAATCCATTTTTTTATTTAAGTTAAACCACCACAAAGGTGAAGTATTCGTTGGATCAGCTGGTGGCCTCGATGGCCCGACATGCCACGTTTTTATCACCGTTTAGACCATCTTTCACCTTTTGCGAAATCTTAAGCCTATTTCAAACTCATTTTAAGATTCTTTTTCTATCAGATTGGTCTAGACGTCTTGCATCTTTAGTTGTCCTACGTATAGTAATGTTATGTAGCACCAACGTAAGTGTAATTGGTCTTTCCTTGAAGCAAAAGATACCAAAAAAATATTGTTAAAATTATGTAGGTAAGCAAATTGCAAACTTGCTATTTTCTTCACCTTGGGCATATGAAAACTGAAGCAATTTTTAGTATAAGTTGACTGCATGTGTTATTTGGAGACGTGTCTAACGTTCTACTTTTTCTTGTTCTCTTTGTAGGTTATTCGAAGAGTAGAAATTGATAGATTTTAGAATATTACTCGGGGAGTTTGATTGAGAGAAATTCTATGATTATAACAATTTTTCATGTACCAGAAAGCTTCAATAACCCTTGAAAGGAATTATTTGAGTTGGGAGGATGAACCTTTGTGGTTTGAGGTGGCAGCGGATTATGGTGGCTAGGCGGTGAATAGGTGGGATTAGAACTGGATGGCGGTTTGGTGGTGAGGTTGCGAGGTTGAATATTCCAAAACAATTTGTCTTTGGGAGATAGCAGCACATTGGTGGCAACGTTGCTCTGTAGTGTTCTAGATCTGTTGGTGGTGCATGAAGGTGCTGGTGAATGATAGAGATGGTTATGGCGATGTATGACGAATTTCGTGTATTAAAATACAAAAATACTTACAAATTGTATTTTTGAGAAAATACAAATGGATATAAATCTTCTTGTAATTGCAAAATCCTCTTATTAATGATCTGAATGTTTAAAATCGAGGAGCCACATGGTTTGAATCCTAGGTTTCAAGATTTGTTAAGAATTTGATTTGTCGAGAACTTGACTTGTTCAACATTTGAATTTCGGAGCTTGGATTTGCACTTCGGGACTTGGACTTGATCTTGATTTAATTCGAAAAAGATTTTGATCTTCTTGAATTTGCTTGATTTGAAGAAGATTTTGATCTTCTTCGTGTTCACCGAAATATGGTGGCTGAGGCGGTGAATAGGTGGGATTAGAACTGGATGGCGATTTGGTGGTTCGGTTGCGAGGTTGAATATTGATAAGTGCTTTTTTTACACACTTATATATGTCACAAAACATGGATTATTGTGGAAAGTAAATGTGAATATGACTTAATTCTGTGTAATTTGAGGGCCAAAAACGTTGAACGTGGTGAAAATTCGAAAAAACAAGAGAAAAAGAACTAAAATGTAGCAAAATCAAAGTTTGAGGACTCAAGTCTGGAAAGTTCTGTTTATCTCATGATGAGGATTTGAGAGTGTTAGACATCAATTGGATGAGGAAAGAAGGCAAAGGAATGAAATATAGTCGAAGTACTCTCATATATCAACTTCCAGCCGAAAAAGTTATGCTTCGAATTTTCAGTCTCAGTTTGAGATCCATTTTTACATAGAAAACGTTCGAATTTTAAAACTTATACATGGAAGATTTGTAGTCCTTTGAATTAGCTTTCCAACGCATTTTGAATTGCCTTCATAGGATATCGGGAGAGAAAGATACGACCAAAATATCAAAAACAATCCGACAGAAAAAAAATTTATAACTATGCGGTCACATAGTTTAAAATCCATGCGACTGCATAGAAGGTTTTAGAGAATTTTAGGAGAAAATTTATTGTTCTATGCAACCGCATTCAACATAACTATGCGGTCGCATAGTGTTCTTCTGGAAGCAAATTTTTGGTTTTTTTATTTCGTTCCAACTCTTATGGAAGTCAATCTCTGGCATCTATATAAACTACAAAGCTATCCAAAAACTAGAAGGAGACCTTGATGACGAAATTTTCAAGATTGGAGAGCATAAAATGAGGCAAAAAAAATACAAAATTCACCCCCAAGGCATGAAGATCTAAATCCATAATTAATTGGGTAATGTCGTTTCTTGATTCTTTTTCATGTATTCTTCTTTCTAATATATTAGGTTTAATCAGTACTAGGTGAACGAGGAACCTTGTAATTTGATGTTTTGATATTTAGTGTTACACGTTTTTGAATTATAGAATGACTTATATGAATTAATTGCCTCCATGATTATAGTGCACGATAATTATACGAGTTTGGTAATTTGTTTCATACATTCGAGAGAGGGAAATAAATTCGACATATATAAATCATCATAAAATCCGATAGGGGATAGAAATATACCGCTATGCCTTATGTGAATCTCTAATTGTTTGTAAAATCGCATACATTCTTGTATATTCGCATCCATCATAGAGATATAGTCGGGTCGTATGCAATGGTAGGTCCAACATTACTTAAGAGAGATTGTTGGATAGGATAGGAACATTGATTCGTCATAATTGGATTCGTGTTGTAAAATTAAAAAAACTAGGGTTAGAAATAATTATTACTTGGGGATTTGGTATCCTAGTGTGTCCTTCATTCATAATATCAATTGCATTTAGTTTAGTAATTCATATTTGCATCGTAGTAGATTTAATTCTAGTTAGTTAAGATCCTAGTAAATAGAAATAAAATTAAATAAATCTCTGTCGGAACGATACTCGAACTCAAAAAGTCCATTTTATTACTTGTCAACGATCTGTACACTTACGGGAGTTCACATTCGAAATATATTTTCATGCACAAATATTCTAATACAATTCATCTTTGGGAGATAGCAGCACATTGGTGGCAAGCTGCTCTGTAGTGTTCCAGATCTGGTGGTTGTGCATGAAGGTGCTGGTGAATGATAGAGATGGTGATGGCGATTGTGTTTATTACGGGGCGGCAATGGTGATTTGGGGGTGGTAATGTAATAATATATGTTACAAGTGGAAAAGAAAAGTGGTTATAATGTAACAATGAATGTTACAAGTGGTGTGGTCTACAGCAGTGTAATACCTAATGCTACAATTAGTGGTGGTGTCAACAGCTGCATTGACGATGAAAATAAATCACAAAATGTTTGTAATACACTTACAATGGTGGAAATTGGGCGGTAAAATGTATAACATAATTTTACAAAATATAATGTACTGCGTTACAAAATTTGTTATAAAAAAACTTTTAACAAAGGAATACCAAAATAGTATTTTGAGCATAAAAAAGATTTAAAAATAAGTTTGGATAAACAGAGTTCTAATTGTCAACCTCCTTTTTCCTCGTCAAAATGATCGCCTCTAGTCTAGTGATACATTATGCAGCAGTATTAAAGTGATCTCACAATGGTCCTAAACCATAAATATCTCACCTAATGATCTCCGAGGACCAACAAGGCACATCAACCAACAGGATGAACCAAGGAACATTGGACCCACATTTTTTTTCTCTGTTTGAAACCACGAGGAACCTCATGTAGTCATATTATTCATCCCGCACAACCTGCGGGATCCAAAAAGGAATACAATCCACCCAGTACCCAAGGAAGGCATGAACCACAATTTACATATAACAAATAGATGCATGGACAGCAAAACTAAAATCAGAGTGCAGAGTTTGAACAACCCGAAGTGCGTCACGCTCGACTATTTCAACATTAAGACCCACATTCTTTGCCTTGGTAGAGGGCCAAGGTTTTTTTGTTTTTTTACCACTACATGTTATCTGCCTGTGACCAATAGTTCTATCTGATGATTCCAACACTCAAAAGTTGGAAGGGCCCAAAAAGAAGAATATAACAAAACAAAAAGAAAGAAGGCGTGATAAATAAGNAAAGAAAAAGATGTCCAGCATAATGAAAAGTGGACAAAAATCATCAAATAATTACTCGAGAACTTTTTTCTTAAATTCAAGTTATGGACAACAAGCAAATGAAAGTTTTTCCAATATTATAGTACGAAAGAATTGTTATGTACAGAAGAAAACATCATCCCCAAGGAATTAGAAATTCGCATATCTCTAAAAAACCTACATAGAATCTGCTCTACCCAAGACTGCTCGTAAGAGCAGTCCCACCATCTGTATAGCTATACAATGCGCCGAATGGGAAACCTAAAATAGGATAAGGCACAAAATAAAGCAGCAGAAGAGAAAAATGGATACCCTGTTAAGAGACTTGTCCACCTGCATTTCTTGCCTTCTCAACCGAGGGCCACCATTTCCAGTAACGGGGTAGGAATTTGGATAAGGATGCGAGAACAAACTCGTCTCTGAGCTTCTGAACATTCTAGCAAAAACCATTTCACCAAACATATATATTGTTGGATTGAAAAAACTGGTCATTGTTGTTTCCCTGAAGCTAGACGGTGTCATTGAAGCATAATTACCAAAAGCTTGATGAAAAGATGGCTGCTGTGGCTGAAATGGATTGGGTTGAAGTTGCTGATTTGGAGCGAGCAACGTGTTCATACCATGAGCCG
>CAIGRO010103990.1:0-21562 GCA_903798355.1 Fraxinus baroniana | reverse complement strand
GCATGCCTACATCATTTGCCCCATCCCCAATTGCTAATGTTGTCTTGCCCGTTCCCATTTTCACCAATCTCGTAACCTGCATATCTTCAACGGTTTTATTAGGTCATTTTATTGCCAGCAAATCTAAAATGGAACAAGTTCAAAAGTGGGAAAGCTCCATTAAAATGTAAAAATTAGCATGGGCATAAAACTTACAAGAGCTTTCTGTTTAGGTGTGGAGCGGCAGCATATCACAGATGCACAACTAATCGCAATCTCCAAAAACGCATGCTCCAGATTCGTGTCGCGAACGAAAGATAATGACTTCCCATCAATTATCAAACCAAAAGAGACAGGACTTTCTTTTGCTGAACTGAGTTGTGATTTTCCTTTTCTTATTTGCTTTGTTATGCTTGCACTTGAAGCCTAAGATATCCTTCTCCATTTAGAATACATGGTATTAAACTAGACTTCATCACTTAACAAATTTAGTAGGATATTGTACCTTTGCAATAGCCTCCTTATCTCCTTGTTTTTCCAAGTTATTTATCTCTGGAGTATCTAAGGTGATTACAATTTGCTCCATATCCTCTCTCAGTAAGCTAGAAGCGTAGCTGCAGGAAATGTGGTAACATTACAATTGTAAAATTGTAAAATGCACAATTTACGTGCTTGCTTTTAACAGAAGAGAAGTAGAATGCAATGTTTTAATAATGAAATGTCATCCATACCCAATATTTATTGCTGTCTCCATCTTATCACCTGTGACAACCCAAATCCTAATTCCAGCATTTGCAAGCTTTTCAATGCATTCGGGAACCTTAACACCAAAACACAACAGTGGATCACAAACATTATTGAAGAACTCACACGAATAAACGTAATTATTCAAACAGGTATTACTGCATGCTAAATGAGATGCCAATAAGATGTTGAAGTGATAAAAAAATAACTGAACAATTGAAGGAGGCAAGTCTGATATTTACCCCATTTTGCAGTTTGTCCTCTACAGCTGTAGCACCAAGGAGAATCAAATCCCTTTCAATCTTATCAGAAGCTGCATCCACCAATACATCTCGATCAGCAGTTACTGAAGCCTGGGCATCCAGAAACTCATCTTCCCACGATTTGAACTCTTCTTCACCCAACTCTCTGTATGCAACTACTAAAGTCCGTAAACCTGCTTCAGCATAGTATTTAATATGATCCCTTGTGGCAGCCTCAAAAACTCTTCCATCATTTGCAAGCCTTTCGAACATAACGCTGCACACAATAGGAAAATTGCAAACAACTGAAAGTAAGGACTTGTGTGGAATTCAGATACTTCTCAAACAGCAATGCGTTGAGAAGAAAAACCTGTCTGCGCCCTTGCACAGGAGAAACAGTTGATTCTCAACATTCTTTATAATTACAGACATTCTTTTCCGAGCACTGCTGAACTCTAAGACATGAAGAAGCTTGTATGATCTGGAAGAGCAATCATGTCAGATACATTGCCATTATAGAGATTAAAAAACAAGTAGATGCATATTTTTAACTAGTTGCAGCTCATTGTGATTCTCATGCCATCGAAGAGCAAGCACATAAAAGGACAATAATAAAAATATCCACATTCAGCAAAAAATGAATAATAATTGCAAAGTGTATTTCAGTACTTCATCTGAGTTGGAATCTGTCAATAACAGGAGCGCAACCAAGTTTAAAACCTCAAAACCCTGAAAAGGATGTGAAGCACTTCTTAGTCAGAAGGTGAAAGGAAAGATTCCCCAAGCAAAGCAGCAGGCAGGCAGGCAAAGTAGGGGAAACTATATGGATTGAAGCGCTGAAGCAATGCCCTTTGAAGCGCATTGCTTGGGATAAGTAAAAGTTGTCGATCTCTTTGTTTCTTTGTTTCTTTTTTCTTTTCTTTTTTTTTGGGAGTGAAACGCACCTCCCACATCATCTGCTGTCTCACATCTATCAAGATGAGTGTTGCATCTGTCTTATCTTCCCCTACGTCTATTGTATTGAAAGGTCGTCTCTCAAATTCAAGCAATGAAAGGGGGAGGTCGTTGAGCCATATACTGAAGAGAAAAATAGAATATTTCTTCTTATTGATTTACAACCTAAAACATTAATTTATAATACAATGGGGAAAGGATGTCTTCCACTTTCCTTTCTAAGGGGGAGCAAAGCAGCAGGCAGGCAGGCAAAGTAGGGGAAACTATATGGATTGAAGTGCTGAAGCAATGCCCTTTGAAGCGCATTGCTTGGGATAAGTAAAAGTTGTCAATCTCTTTGTTTCTTTTTTCCTTTTTTTTTTTTTGGGAGGGAAACACACCTCCCACATCATCTGCTATCTCACATATATCAAGATGAGTGTTGCATCTGTCTTATCTTCCCCTACGTCTATTGTATTGAAAGGTCGTCTCTCAAATTCAAGCAATGAAAGGAGGAGGTCGTTGAGCCATATAGATATTCAGTAATGAATATGATGTGGATCCGTTCCAAAGCCCCTAAGTCAAAATATATTGTGAGGGGGACAAAACTTACATTTCCACGTACAATCATCCACTGAAATTTAGCAAATGTGATGCCTCTTTGGAGTGCTCTTATAGCCAAGTAAACTGTATGCAGGTACATTCCCAAAACAGCCTCAGAATTAAATTCTAAATCTGATATAATTCTTTTCTTGAAAATATATATAAGGTCTCTTGAAACCACATCTTTTCCATAAAAAAAAGTTGTGTTTCGTATTTGTAACCTATGCTCTTTTATTTCCATCTATTGTATATTTTCATTATTATAAAAAATCACAATTCCTAGATGAGTTAGTTTATACTCTTATCATTAGTTTACCTTAGTCAATTTCCTCATTGTGCATGCTACAATGGTTTCCCAGGCTTTCGTAGAGCCACGTCTCAGTTACTTAAGGAAGAATGATAATCTACATAAACCTTTTATAGAAAACAAAAACTGATAGGCTGAAAACTTTAGGATGAAGTGAATTTGTAAGTGAAGAATGTCAGAGACATGCCAAAATTTTCAGACTGCTAGATGAAAACTGGTGACAGCAATATCAAATGCACAGGTAAATTCCTAAAACAACCATATATACAAGATAGACTCGCTCTGGCACTAAAATAATAGTTGTAGCATTGGACCCAAGTAGGAGTATGAGGAATGTGATGGTCCCTTTTCCAAATGGTTGGGTAGGAATTTTCCGACAGGCAGTGAGGCACATAAGAGTAAGATGGGTGGATAATTGGTAACTTGAGTTCATGTTGCTTGAGTTAGCTGTCTGCCCCCCACCATGAACTAGGAATAAATAGAAAGAATATAAAAAGAGAAGAAATCGTAGCGGCTACAAGAATTATTAATATTGAGTAACAAATTATCAAGGAGTAAGAACTTCCACCAAAACTAGATATGGAACTAGGAGAACCTTACCTGTCAATTATTTGGCCACTCTCATAATCTAATTCATGCAAAGAGATGGTCGTTTGAGTCCTTTCAAAAAACTGAAAGCCAAGCTCCCTTGCAGCTATGACAAAGGCAGCTTCATCTGGTGACTCGGCCTCATATGATATTTCACCAGTTTCTTGGTCGATGTTCGAAATGGCTGTATGGCAAAGTGCTAAAACTCTAAAGAACTTCTGTATTACATATGCATGAGATTCATGAACCCATTTACCATTCATAACTCGCTCATCTTTGAAGTTGAAACCTTTGCATGATTTTCTGGAGTTCATGTACTCATCATTAAAGCTTTGTATATCAGGGGAAGTATATCCAACCTCAGGTAGTACATTCCCTTTTCTCTTAGCTATAGCCCTCTCTACTTCTGTCATACCACGTCCGTAACTTATTCCCGCTATTGAACACTTAACAAACTCCATTGAGTTGCACGTCAGGGTACCAGTCTTGTCAGAGAGTATAGTACCTACCTGACCAAGTTCCTCATTCAAATTAGATGTTTGAGCACGTGTTGGCTTATCAGTTTCCTCATAATACATATCTTGGTCTTGATTAATGAATATACTCTGTAAAACCTTTACAATTTCAATGGACACGTACAATGATATTGGTAGCAAAAATCCGTACAACATAAGCCCAGTCAAAAAATGAAAGAATGCAGTCAGTTCTGCTCTTTTTGGGTCATATAAGAAAGTTGATTTGTCTGGTCGGAGATACCACCTCTTTGCTTTCCCATCACGAATGTCATTCTTAGTCTCAATCCCGAAAAAGATAGAACCTAAAAATGATATTAAAATCACAGTACTAAAAAGGATATATATTATCTTATCCATCTTTCTCTCAATCTTACTCCTCTTAGAAGGAGGATCTGTAGCATTCTGCATAACTTTTGTTTCGTGACCAGTAAAAACAACCACACCATAGACACAGCCTGTATTCCGAAGTTTAGAATCTCTTAAAAGAATCTGTTGTAGAGAAAGTGGCTGCTGCTGACCTTCATAACACAGAGTTCCAACAAATGAATAAAGATCCTCATTTGGGTCCTCACACTTGATCAATGCCTTGAAATGTTGAAAGGAATGGTCATCACGCAGACCAGCTGTAGCGCTTAAAGCATGCTTCACCTTGAGATTAGTCTCACCATCTAGATTTGTAGTTTCAACATAACAAATCCCATCCTCATAGCTCGACGAAAGCAGAAACAGATCTGCAGGAAAATATTCATCCTTGTCTACCTTGACAAGATCACCGACTTGTAATTTTTTCCACCTGGTTTCTTCAAAATTATGATTTCTACCATAAACTTTCACTTTCCGATTATTAGCCTCAATGTCCTGAAAAGATTTTAGTGCAATAAGATTAAAATGAAATAAGCAAAGGAATTCTCTTGATCAGCTTCATCCCATACCATTTTGAAAAACAACAGCGAAGTATAAACCTGAATTCTAACTAATAAATCCCTGCAAAACTGAATATTATGGCAGTGACTGTTGGAGAACAGAATGAGAAAACTTGATATTCTGTTGATCTCTGTAAGTAAAACAATGTATTTCTATTTTTATTGGTACTACAGAACTAATCATTCCAAATATTGTGTAGATATAAGTTTTGAAAAGCACACAGATGATTAGTAAAACAAAAATTATTACACTGAAAATCAACTTCATATATAGAACGGCAAGCATATAAAAAAAAAGAAAAAACTTGAGAGCAAAATAGGCATTCAAAGAATTTAATGCTATTAAACTACTAACCGTCTTCATACGCCTCCAATCTTCAACCCCTTCCTTTATCATCGTCGCTGAAATCATCACCAACAATGGAACAAGAGTACTGGAAGCTGAATAAGGTGCCAGTGGACTAAACGAGAGAAGAGCTGCAAGAAGGAAATAAATGTTTGCAACCCTCCGAAACTGCTCGAATAACGACTTGGGAACAAAATTAAGCACCGTGTACTTCGTCGTAGACACATAATTACTACTATACTTAAGCTGAAGCTGCTTTGGATTATTAGGATCATTGCAATACACAACCCTCGAATAACCTTTCTGCCCAATTTGGCTATGCTCATTTCTGAAAATGGAACGCATTAACGAAAATGAGTAAAGTCTGCTAAAATGTATCCCACTGCTCCGATCACCAGTCATTTCTATTCAATTGCTTTTTCTCTTGAGTAGATTTAGAACGTATGGATAGGCATTAAATCTAAGTAGCAGATGCTTATTAATGAACAGGATTTAGCAGAATCTAGAGCAGAATATCACATCAGAAAGAAACATCAAATACATAAAAAATTTCCACAAAACTCCAAATTTAACCATCCTAGCTCAGGCTATCAATACACCTCTAAATCCTAGAAATTAAACTTCATTTCAAAAGCAAGCTCCAGCCATCACTTCCTTCCGACATTGGTTCACAGCCTCAAACACAGTGAGCAATGAGCATACACAAAATACGCGCGCGCGCGCGCACATACTTGTGTCTGCCAGAGAGAGAGAGAGAGAGATGTGAGTCGGTAGAAGAAGCAGTTGGCTCGTGCAGACTACTTTTTGTTCACAGATGAGAAAAGTTGATCGAGGACTTGTATTATCTACGTGTGTAAAGATATTTGTACATAATTTAATAGCCAGAATTGTTTATCCTGTCTCACCTGCAGCAGGTGGACTCGTGTGAATTAAAAAATATCAAGATGAATATGCAGACAAATTTTTGTTCACAGATGAGAAAAGTTGACCGAGGACTTGTATTATTTATACATAATTGTTTACCCTATGTCACATACGCTAAAAAAATTTCAAGATGTGGTCGCCACTCCTTATTGTGACTAGTCGATAAAGGATTGGGTAAAAAAATTCGATACATTTAGCATAGTCATGTCTACATTTTTAAGAAATGATAATTTGCAGTCACGGTCCCTAATCTTTACTATATTTTGCAGTTGTGTCCTCAACCATCATTTCTTGGCGGTGTTGTCCTCAATTCTTTATCAATTTGTATAGACAGTCCCCACTAACGAATTGAACTGATTTAAAATGCTACTTTTAACCTCAAACATAAATAACTAAGAAATAATTTTAAAAAATGAAAAAAAAAAAAAAACTAATGAATTCTACCTCTATCCCACCACCGTACAATCAAGCATTTTCTAATTCATGGGCATTAATGGGAAAATAGTATTGCAGATCCTTTGTAAGAAAAGTGCTGATCTTGAAATAATTCAAGACCTTTATTATTATGAATTATAGTGGAATAACCAGTTTCATATTATTATAAAATTAATTGCTAATATTTGGGATTGAGATTATTACGAAAAATGTTGAATTCAAATCTTGTAGAGTTCAGATTTGATTTAGAGTGATTTCAACAATGGGAGCTTTTGATAATGGAGGGCTTGTCGTGGTGGGCAGATGATAGGGAAACTTGCTTTTGTTGTTAACTTGCAGTGTAGGAATCTTGTGGTGGTGGTGATCTTGAGATGATGGGCTTATGGTCAGCTTGATGGGGACCTATGACTATGGATATGGTTGTGCATGTAAATAAGATGCGACTTACTGATATAAAATGTCGGATAGAGTTTCGACTTATCGAAGAAATTCGATGAGATGAGATGAAATGATGTGAGGCATACGAATACAAGTCTCTTTAAAATAGATTTTGTCTATACATTGGTGCTATCATGAACGAACGAACATCAATCTCTCAACATACAATGGTTCTTCTAAAATTTATATAGAACAATAATTTTTTCTTTTTTTTTTTCAAATGGACCAAATCATGATCGTACTCTTTTAGATCGGGTGATATCGAATACCAAAATATCGAACACAAAACTTAAAAATCATTTTGACCGATTTAGGAGAAACAAAGAATTAGAAATCAATTATTTAGAGTTAATTGGAAAGGTAGAAAATGGAATTATGATGATCCTATTTATATATTTCAATGTGTCGTTTCAATGATCGCATCTTTTGGCACGGATTTATTTTAACCATTAGATCGCACTATTTTACTATTGTTGATCTAAATTGCACCCTATCAAAAAGTCATGTCCCTTTATTATGCACATTTTGCTCTTAAAGAGTCACACTTAATCGATGCACCTATTGAAAATATGTTCAATTCACATATCCTAATCGTTAACTAATCCTTCAAAATTTCAACAATCCCCCACATGAATGAAAGAAGTTGACTCAGAACAAGGAAGACAAGCTAGAGTACTGATAAAAATAATGCATCAGAATAGATAACTTTCTGTTTAAACTTTCCTTAATAAGAATATATCGAACTCACTTGGTTAATCAGTAAATGCAACGTTTTGAATTGTCGGTCATTATTGTAACTCTAAACAATAGATGAAACATATTATTTTTCATATCAAATTATAGTTATCTATTATGGTCATTATTTTGATCTTGAACTCTCAGAGTTCTGTGAGTGCGTTAGAAACTTCACCTAAGTAAAATTATCATGTGAATCATCCAAATTTGCACTCATATAAGTGATGTTCTATAAAAAGCACCCTATAATACTTGATTTGTACTGCTTACAAGGTATAATCATCATTAAAAGCATAATTTATCCTAACGAATCTTTTGTACGCAACACTTGTTTTCATCAAAGAAATGTGAAGGAATTAAAACTCTAAAGTGCTTCTCATCAAGTCATTCATAACTAGTTTTTTTATTGAACCTAGTCCATGAGATTTCCAATCACCAAGTTCGGTTTTCATTAAATTGACCTATTAGTTTAGGTTTTAAACCCATTTTCCTCTATAAGCAGTCTATTCGCTCTCTAGATTACCAATTTGTAAATTAATCTTTTAGTTTATTCTTTGATAAAACTATCGCATTGTTCCATTTGAGAGCAACCGTTAAATGATAGATATCTATAACATATATGTCTAGACTTATCATTACGACATATATTGTGTCTATATTAAATGTAGCTAGATATGACAATTAATTATTATAACAAACATAGATTGTCATCAATCAGAAAATTCATCGAAAAGTTTTTTACACCATCTCGCTTCCTACTAACTTTATTGAAAGTTCCAATATTATTTTTCGATTATCAAGTTGTTTGAAAGATTTTCACGAAAAACTACACTCTATAGTAAAAACATATTTACTAGAAGATTTTGAATGTTTGCATTGAATATCCAATTTTCAACATCGTACACGTTTTAAACTTGACAAGGAGTTCACATAGTGCAGTTTTTCATTTCGAATATTTTTCAAATATCTCAATATATTAATTTGAAGAAAGTAATGCAACCCTCACAAATTCTGGGATGTATCTAAACTTTAATTGAGAATATTATGCAAACAACAATCCTATCCTCCACAAATTCCGAATAGGACTTAGCCAAATAATATTCATTTAAACTACATAAAAGTTTGATCTTATTATTATTTATGTTTATCTATTGGATAAATAATTTTATTTTACATTTAGTCAACATATAAATGACTAAGAATATCAATATCACATGAAAGTCCATACAATTTCATATTGGGTAAATCTCCCTTTACAGGAAAAGGGTGCCCGGGTCAAACCCGGGCGCCCCCCTATTGGTGTAAAGGAAGCGGGGCTCTTTCATATTCAAGGATATTTCAACCTAATATGTACTTGATTGAATTAACTTTAATTTGGTGATCTCACGGTTAACACATAGACCCAGATTCAGTTGATGAATTGCACTATGTTAATCGGGTTGCAAATCAAGACATGTAGAAAAAAGACAGCGCTTCCCAATATGAGTTCAGTAAATAATTAATATGCATGCCAATACAATAATAATTAAATATTATTGGAACTATCTTTGAAAATAGTTCACAATTGATGCAATGATCCAAGTTTTTTGAACTTCAATTGAAAACCTCATATGTACTTCTAGAGAGGAGAAACTATTTTAGTAAAGTGAATTTCATTAAAGGCCTGTTTCATAGGCCCTTTTTCTCTGGGAAATGGAATTGAAATTCTATTTCCCACTTGCTTTGTGGCACTTTTTCCCCCCAAGAATTGGGTTTCTACCTTTACCCATTTTCTTGGTTTTAGTTGAATTTCAATTCTCACCTTTTAGGCGGTTTTTGGTTTTCCATCTTTTTTGTTTTTTTTTTACTCCCTTAAATTGGCAATTTTCATGTAAAACAAAGTCAAATGAATACCAAAAATTTTCCAAGTTTTTTTTTTTGTTTTACAATCCAAACAAATTATATCCCCAATTGTAAAAAATTTTATCCCTTTAATTGACAATTTTCATGAAAAGCAAAGTCAAACGAACACCAAAAGATAGAAAATTTCTACATTTTTAGGTGAAAAATTATATCAATCAAATACAATTAATTGGCAATTCCCAATAAAACAAGTTTTAGACAATTCAATTCCCTGCAATTCATTTTCTTTCCACTCAAATTCCATCTTTGAATCAAACGGACCCTAAAAATCATAATATTTCACTTGCCATAGTAATGATCCATTTTTTAACGGTCAAGGATTTTAAATATTATTTTGATAGTCAAAGGGCATGAAGCAAACTGCTTCCCTCTTTTCTTTTCTTTTTTCTTTTTAAATAAATAGACACAACCAGCAGTGGTCACTACTATTGATAATACCAATGACCTACACATAAAAAAAAAATTTAGGGCCATCTAAAAGACCCCAACTTGCACTCTCCTTCAATGTCCTTATACCAATATGAATATATATAAAGAAATAAAATAATTTGACCTAATCATACTCACTTGAATGAAGCGTATCAAATTCATTAATACATGTACATTAATAATGCTTTAGGCATAATATATAAAATTCAACAAATAATGCACACCAGCATACACATATATTCAAAATTTAAAAATTGTGAATCGCCACCGTCAAAACATACAACAGACACAAAATATCAAAAGACATGCACTTTCATTTTCAAATTATCAACCAAATTAACTTAAAGGGTAATGCTATTTAGCAGTTTAGATGACAAGACCAGTTTAAATGACAGTTGCAAGGCATTAAATAACGATTCACTTAAATGTAATGTAACATGATTCATTTCATTGAACATATCAAGTGCGATCACTTATACGGGTGCTAGATAACATTATTCTAACTTAAAATAACCGTCACATTTAATTTGGTTTTAATATTGCATATCCTTTTCTTACATACACACCAAACAAGATAAAAAAGAATGTCATTTCTGGGCCTATGAGACTATTGATTTGCTTTATTTTTGTTCTTCTTTGTTTAGGGGGAATTTGATACGATAGAGACAATCTTTCATTTTTAGAGATGAAACGACACAATAAAAAGTAGTAACCCTTGGTATCTATTCAGACACAAGTTTATAAAGACCAACTCATGTATATATGACTTGTGTAAAACACCACATTTTAAAACCAAATCAGCACTCTCTCCTTTTAATATAACATCAAATATCCAAATAGTGAATTAATCGTGAAAGGAATCAGATAATATCACACATATCATACTATTAAATATATTAGTTTTATCTTAAGGATAGATTAGTCATTTTATTTACTACTTGTAAGACTATTTAAAGCTTATTTTTCTTGTATTTTCATCATTCAATTGTTCAAAAAACCCTAGCCTCGTTTTTTTACTTTTCTCTCTATATTTTGTATTATTAATTCAACATGTTATCAGAGTCACCATCTCATGAAATCTGTTGATCTTGACGTTATATCTCATCTAAGGATCCCGTCCGGGGTTCGAGCCTAAACACTAAGTTTTTTTCAACGATCATACAATACTTTTAGCTTTCATTAATTCTGATTTTGCATTTAGATATTTTGTATTTTTTATATTGGTAGTTATTCATTTATTTCACAATGGCTGCAAGTTGGGATGATTTTCTTCAGTCTATTAGTGTGAAATTAAATGAAAAGAATTATTCTTATTTGAGTTATGTGATGAGAAATTTTTTGAAGGACAAAAAGATGTGGGGTTATGTTTCAGGCACTTGTGTTAAACTTAAAAATAATAATGTTATCAATTATATAGAGTTGTTAGATATTTGGGAATTTGATAATTCGAAAATGATTACTTGGATCAATAATTCTTTTGTGCAATAGGGCTAAGTATGATACTGTTAAGGAAGTTTTGAAGCATCGGCTAGGTTGTACAAATTGTATCAATTAGAAACAGATATTCATGCCCTTTAAAAGAAAAGTATGAGTGCTCAGGAGTTTTACTCTGCTATAATAGATTTATGAGATCAGTTAACACTTACAGAATCGATAGATTTACAAGTATTTCCTCCTTATATCACTCGAAGGGAAGAACAACGACTAGTACAATTTTTGATGGACCTACATGATGATTTTGAGAGACTTCTTAGGACAATCTTACATCGCAGTCCTCTTCCTTCTGTATATTTTGTGGTTAAGGAATTGTTGGCTAAGGAGATACGCCCCAAATCTCATGCACACAAGGAAATTTGTCAACCATCCACTCTATCTGCCCTCACAACACCTTAGAGATCACATGCCAATAATCAAGGTAAGTCTCCTTCGAATGTTGCACATGATGAACGTCGTTTTTGTAAGCAAAAGCGTCACTGAACGGGACAATATCCTCTATTGTTGAATAGAGCTACACAACAGCACCCCCAACAACGATGACAACAACAGCGGTCCCAACAACAGCAGCACCAATGGAAGTTTTTTCTACCAGATAAATAATTTTATTTTACCTCAAGTCAGCCTATAAATGACTAGGAATATCAAATATCACATGAAAGTCCATATACTTTCATATTTAAGGATATTTCAACCTAATACGTATAGTGATGGAATTAACTTTAAGTCAACACATAGACCCAGATTCAGTTTACGAATTGCACCACGTTAATCAAGTTGAAAATCAAGTCATGTAGAAAAAAGACAGTGCGTGCCAATATGAGTTCGGCAAATAATTAATATGCTTACCAATACGATAATAATTCAATATTATTTGGAACTATCTTTGAAAACAATTTGCAATTGATGCAAATATCCAAGTCATTTGAACTCCAGTTGAAAACTTCATATGCACTTTTGGAGAAAGGAAATCATTTTAGTGAAGTGGATTCATGAAAAATCATAGCATTTCACTTGCCATAGTAATGAATCCATTATTGCACGGTCAAGGATTTCAAATCTTATTTAGATAGTCAAAGGACACAATGCATACTGCTTTCCTCTATTTTTTCTAGACATAACCAGCAGTGGTTACTATTACTAGTAATGGTTACTTACCAACTTCCCCATAGATAAAAAAAAAAAAAAAATATTCATGGGCATCTAAAAGACCCCAATTTGCACTCTACATCAATGTCTTTATACCAATTTGAATTATATATAAAGAAATAAAATGATTTGGCAAAAATCACAAATTACTCACTTGAATGAAGCATATCAAACTTACTAACGTGCATACATTAAAAATGCTTTAGGCAAAATATGTAAAATTCAACAAATAATGCACATGTCACAATTAGAAAATTGTCAATCGCCATTGTCAAAACATGCAACGGACCCAAAGATCAAAGGACGTGCATTTTCATTTTAAAACTGTCAATCAAATTAACTTAAAGAGTAATGTTATTCAACATAATTAGTGTTAAGTATCAGTCTAGGTGTCAACTGCATGACATTAAAGGATAGATTCTCTTAAAATCATTGTCGCGTGATTTATTTAATTGAACATATCAAGTGTGACAATTTATATTGGTGCCAGATAGAATTATTCTAACTTAAAATAGCTGCCATTTTAATTTGGTTTAAAATTAATAGTTACAATCATTCATTTCTTGCAATGAAGCGATCCATAATCTTATAAACTTTGGTATTTATTCGAACATAATCTTATAAAGATCCATACATGTATGTCTCGTGCAAAACAACATATTTTTAAACCAAATGAGCACTTTATCCTTTTAGTATAATATCAAATATCCAAGCAGTGCAATAATCATGAGAGGTTTCAGATAATATCACTCTTATCATCCTGTTAAATATATTAGTTTTATTTTAAGGCTGGATTAGTCATTTTACTTATATGCTTCTAAAACTATTTAAAGCTTATTTATCTTATATTTTCATCATTCTATTTATCAATAAACCTTAGCCTCCTTTTCGTTTTTCTCTCTATTTTTTGTATTATTAATTTAAATGGTATCAGAGTCATCATCATAAAATTTGTTAATCTTGTTGAAGAACATTATATCTCATCCACAGCTCCCGCCCAGGGTTCAGGACTAAATCCTAATTTTTATTTGCTGATCGTACAATATTTTTGGCTTCCTTTAATTCTCTTTCAATTCTAATTAAAAACATCTCGATTTTTTGTGTTTTTCATGTTGGTAGTTATTAGTTTATTTTGCAATGGCTGCAAGTCGGGATGATTTTCTTCACTCCATTAGTATGCGACTCAACTGGAAAAAATTATTCTTATTGGATTTATGTGATGAGGAATTTTTTGAAGGGAATAAAGATGTGGGTTATGTTTCGAGTACTTCTGTTAAACCTTAAAATAATAAGATTATCAATTATATGGAGTTGTTAGATACTAGGAAATCTGATAGTTCAAAAACTATTACTTGGATTAATAATTGTATTGTTATGTCAATAGACATGCAATTGGCTAAGTATGATGATACTGTTAAGAAAGTTTGGAAGATTTTCGCTAGACTTCACACGCAATCTAATTTTACAAAACTGAATCAGTTTGGGATAGATATTGGCATCCTTCAATGGAAAAGTACGAGTGTTCAGGAGTTTCTCTGTTATGACAGATTTATGGGATCAATTAGCACTCATAGAATCAACAAATTAAAGGTATTTTCTCCTTATATCGCCCGAAGGAAAGAACAACAACTGGTACAATTTTTATGGTCCTATGTAATGATTTTAAGGGACTTCGTAGGACAATCTTGCATCACAGTCCTCTTCCTTGTGTAGAATTTATGGTTAGTAAATTGTTGGTTAATGAGATACACCTCAAATCTCATACATACAAGGGGATTGCTCCACCATCTACTCTATATGTCTTCGTAGCATCTTAGAGATCACATACCAATAATCAAGGTAGGTCGCTTTCAAATGTTGCTCATGATAAATGTTGTTTTTGTAAGGAAAATGGTTGCTAGAAGGGACAATGCTCTCTATTGTTGAATAAAGCTATAGAGAAACACCCTCACGGTGAAGATAATAGCAGTGGCCCCAACAAAAGCAACAGCAATGGAAGGTTCTTCTATCGCAAAAGTTGTGAAACCAACCACTCAATCTAATATTGCAAGGCTACATTATCAATAGATCCACTTATGTTTGAGCAGCTTTAGAAGTTTCTTGCAACACAGCCACATGCAATGTCTGTCTCTCATATATGTCTATCATCCTCTAACCATTCACTATATCATCCTCTTTGTGGGTTTGAGATTTTGGGCTTTCCATCATATGTTGCCTAATTTATCATCTTTTATTTCATTGGGTCTTTTGTGTCAGTTATAACTGCTGATGGTACTCATATGCCTATAGCTAGTGTTAGTTCTATTGATACACATTTTTTGTCTCACTATTACGTATACCATATTCATAGTCATACCTTAAGTTTTGTTTCTATTAGTTGATTTTTTAATCTAGATATTTAGGGTGTGTACGATAGAGATTAAAATTGAAAAATTAGCTGCTATTGTTGACTTTTATTAGACGAGTGAGATCCAATAATGACTTTATTTTTAATTTTAATTGGATTTTAAGTTATACCAAATACTCTCTTAGTCTCTTTTTCTTCTTCCACTTGTTATGTGCAGGACCTGAAATCTCAAAAGTTGATTAGGACTGATCGTAACCAAAAATTGCATATTCTAATGTTAAGTTGTCATCTTTTCGTTTGAGTCATTCGTTTCTGCCTTTTATTTATGACACTCTAGCCTTGGTCATGTTTAAATATCTCATTTAAAGTTCTTAGCCCCTATTTGATTCCCATTATGGGCAAATTGTAGAAATTTTTGAATGTTGCTACAATAAGATTCATGACATTTTCTATGCAACTCTCAACCATGCAATTGTACACAATGATCATAATGCCCTTATTGAATGATGTTCACCTACTCACTTCCCCAATCCATAAGGGTGGCTTCGTGATTTTGCATATTTTGTCATAACCTTTTGACCAAAATTGGCAGCAATGGGGCCCACGTGATTTGAAAGGAAAATGCATTTTTTGGGCAAAATAATGTGCGTCAAACGGGCGTTTAGTTTCTGTAGGAGGAAAGTGTATTATATTTATGATTGTAGAGATTGAAAATTGACAAGATTTTATGTGCTTCATTTTAATAGAAGTATTTCATTTTCCGTTGCTTTATTTGATCTCGTTCATTCTAATGTATTCTAATGTATGGGGACCCTCTCCAACTACCACTAAAGGAGGTTCACGATATTATGTTCATTGATGATTACACTCGTTACTGTTGGATTTTTTTCCTTATGAAACGTCGCTCTAACTTCTTTTGTATGTTCAGTGCATTTGGAGCACTTGTGAAAGCTCAAAATTCTGCTATTATCAAGTGTTTTCAACGTGATTTGGGTGGAGAGCATACCTCTAATGTTTTTTCTAATTTGCTTGCTTTTGATGGAACAATTTAATAAACTGCTTGTACAAAAAATCTGAATAGAATGGTGTTCCTGAAAGGAAATATAGACATCTTGTTGAGACGGGCCGTTCTCTTTTACTCTCTACTTCTACTCTTAGTGAATTCTAGGGAGAAGCAATTCTTAGTTCTTCTCATCTGATTAATAGGATCCCAACCTCACACAATTCAAGTTTATCTCTTTTTAAGAAGTTTTTTAGATATGCTCTAGATTATTTTTCCTTGCGTGTCTTTGGTTCTAACCTTCGACATCATGTAAAGCGTATTAAAAGGGATATTGTTATTTGTGTCTTTCTAAGTTATAGTGCAGTATAAAAGGGATATCGTTATTTTGATCCAGTTAGTCAAAAATTATATGTCTCTCGTAATGTTATGTTTCTTAAACATATACCTATCTTTTCTATTTCTGTTAGTTCTCATAATATGACTAAGTTTGATTGTATTCACATTTATCATTTCGCTCTTGATACTGATATTGTCCCACTCCTTGTTCACGCATATCTACTCACACTTCATATCATGATTCTTGCAGAGTTCATATTGATAGTTCTACAGATACTAGCACTTTAACTCCTAATACAACAGTTGTTCAATCTCCTCCTATGGCTGCCTTATCACCTCCTGAGACTGCGGCTCCTTCTTCTCTTTACTTTATGCGTACTTGTAGTCTACTTAGTTACCAAATTTTGCTTACTCTTATTATTCTAGTTTATTTGTTTCATATTTAGCTTCTGTTCATTGTCTTTCTAAGCTTTTATTTTATAGAAAAGCAGTTTGTGGCTATGGCCGAGGAACTTACTGCTCTACATTAGACATGTATTTGGAACTTGGTATCTCTACCTTCAAGAAAATGAACAATTAGTTCTTATTGGTCTATAAAATCAAAATCAGGTCGGATGGAACTCTTGAAAGATTAGTTGTTAAGGGATATTCTCAGAAGTATTGTATGAATTTTGAGGAAACTTTTGCTCTAGTTGCAAAACTCATACCTTATTGCAGTCATCTCTATTTGTTGATGGAGTATATCTCAGGTAGTTAAAAATGCCTTCTTGAATGGGGATCTATAGGAAGGAGTCTCTATGGTTTTCCCTCGTGTTTTTCATCGGCCTCGTGAAATTTGTAAAATTTGAAAAGTTTACAACGGTCTAAAACAGGCACCTTGAGCTTGATTTCAGAAGTTTACTATTGTGATTACTTCACTTGGTTAAAGTCCTAGCCTTCGTGATTTAGCTTTATTTCACATATGTCGCAACATATCATTTTTTGCTCTCTTTATATGTTGACCATATGATTATTATTGGTGATGATATTGATCAGGCCATATTATCCTTTCTTTATATGTTGATGTCATGATTATTATTGGTGATGATATTGATGGGATTGATGCAATAAAGTCAGAGTCAGGTCGTTCTTTAGCGATGAAAGATTTGGGTTCACTCCGTTACTTTTTGGGTATTGAAGTTGCTTCCTCTCCAAAATGTTATCTTCTTTCTTAGTCTAAGTACGTAGTTCATATATTTGAGTGTGCTCATCTTACTAATAATAAGACTCTTGATTCACCTCTGGAACTTATTCTTCTTCTAATGGTCTATCACTAGCTTCTATATCTTGACAAATTTCTTGGAAGAGCAACAAGCAAAATATTGCTTCTAGATCTTCCACAGAAGCAGAGTATCATGACATGGCTTCTACTACTTGTGAGATAGTTTGATTACGTTATTTTCTTGCAAATATGGATGTATTTATTTGTCAACGTACTCTATTATAGTGATAATAAGATTACAATTTAAATTGTGCACAATTCAGTATTTCATGAGAGGACCAAACATTTTGAAATTGATTGTCATGTCACTCGACATCATTATCAGCTTGGCACTATCACATTACCCTTTGTTCTTTCCACCATACAAAGTGTTAATTTTTTTACAAAGTCGCATTTCACTTTTCGGTTTGGTTTTCTGTTTAGCAAACTCTCGATACTTCTTGCTGCAACATCATGAGTTTGAGGGGAAATGTTAAATATATTAGTTTTATCTTAAGGGTAGATTAAGATAAAACTTATTTTTCTTGTATTAGTCATTCAATTCATCACGAAACCCTATTCTCCTTTTCGCTTCTCTCTATATTTTGTATTATTGGTTTAACACATACAACGCACCAATTCCATACGTGCTTAATTTTTTTTCAGTAAATGTTATGCCTACAGTTTTAGGTGAGTGATTTTATAGCCCAAACCTAAAATTTGGTCAAATAAATATGGTGTGCGTTTTGTAATTGATAATTATAATAAAGCTTGTATAAAATCCATCGAATTAAAGATAGCAGAGTTAATCTTTTGTCTACAATGAGAACGATAACAAATGTACATCGTTGATGTGGCAACGTTACATCAGCGGGTGAACAAGATAATTCCCACCCGTTGATAGCATGAGATCAATTTTATTAAAAATAGAACCTTTAAACATGTGCCTATCATCAAATTCATGGAAATAAGTAATTTAATTCACTTTTACGCACGTCCATATTTGTCTCATGTTATCTTGGTGCATTGGCAAACGTACCCATAAATATTTATCCATACTGGTTGGCTCAAAATATTCTGGCTCGTAATAACGGAAAGCAACAACCATGTGGAAACGTGGACGAATATGGGTCGCTGATGCACGACGACTTGGATATTTTGCATCAATAATATGTGGCAGGGTAGATAAAACGTCTGGGACCAAGGTTGAAAATGGAAGCGCTTGATACGTCGGCAATATTAAAAAAATTTATAAATATCCTCTCCAATAAAACTTCATGGAAATTAGAGCTACATTCTCAATCTTTCACATAGTGTAATTATGAGTCCTCAATCTTTAGATATTATGTTTTGAGCCCCCAATTATTTAGGAATGTGAATCTAAGTCCTCACGTGATCAAAACTATTAATATAGACGTTAAAATTACGTGAAAGAAATATTAAGTGATTTGGCACTTCTCCTCCAAGTTTTATTTTTCTACAACTTTGGTTAATTTAGATTAATTATCTTTTTGTAAGTAATTTGGTTTGCAACCAGGGGCGAAGCTAGCCCGTCGAAGTAAGGGGGTCCCAGAGTTGAAAGGGTGAAGGCCCACAGGAGTTCCGGGGGCAGCACTCCCAAATTTTTTTTTAAAACATTATCTGTTAAAATAAGGAAAGTGCGCACAATGTGATAGAAAAATTAGTCCTTGAAGGAACTTATGGTGTAAAACATTGTTGACCCAAGTCTTTATAAAGACTATTCTACTTCTTCGGGTTTCGTCCTTATTGTCTTGCACTTCTAATGCATTTCCTATGTTTCATAGCATTTACTCAAGTAAATAATTGATTTTACAAGTGCTCATTTTTTAAAGGGGTGCCCTTCATTGTATAACTTTAGTTGAGTGTGAAAGGTCGTGACGTGGAAACTTAGAAAAAATAAATTTCGTCTTTATACTTGATTGGTTTATGTTATTTGAACTTTGGAAATCTATTACCCTAAATAGAAAGTGAAACTGAGAGAAAAATTAATGATATTTAGAAGTGTCATTTATTTGTTGTAAATATTAACCCGTAGTGGAACTGTTAGACCTGAAAATTAGCTAATGTTTTCGACTATTAGCTAACTATATACTGACTTCCGACTTGTCTCTTTTCATGGTAGTAGTTTTAGGATTNTTATTTGTTAAAATGAGAGAAGTTGGACTTTGTGATGGAGAAATGAAAGAAACGAACATAAACTAATGTACGAAGACTTAACAAAATAAAAAATAAAAAAATCAAGAAACGTATATACTGACTTCCGACTTTGTCTCTTTTCATGGTAGTAGTTTTATGATTCATAAATAAATATTATTTCTCTATAATTTCTTAAATTAAAACATATTGGTTGAAGTTTTTAATTTCAAATGTCATAATTCACATACAATGTTACCGTATAATTATTATTTTTAATTTAAAAACATATATAATATATATCAATCCCTCAACTAGGGGTGGGCTTCAAAACCACAAATCAAAAAATCGACCCGGCCCAACCCGAAACGGGTCGGGTCGTTCGGTTTAGATGATACATACAGGTCGGATCGGGTAAAAATAAAATTAACCCAAAACGGGTTAGGTCGGTTTAGTACAAACCGACCCGACCACAATTATTTCAACCCCAAAGTACTCTAACTACAGCAGATCTACTTTCAATCTCCTCTCTGCAAATCTTCTATGCAATACTACTCCTCATTCTACTATGTGGATCCTTCTGAAGTTATCTTGTATTCTACTCAGGTTGGCAACGATCTTAACAATCTCATCTAAACACCAAGAGGAATAGGCATAGTTTTCTGAGAAGATAACGAGTGCGACTTTGGATCTTTCAATGCCATTTTTGAGTATTGGGGAAATGGAACTCCCTCTCTCGAGTTCAGTGTCGTCTTTGAAAGTGTCAATACCTTTTTCGTGTAGAGGTGGTCGATGACAACGCCGCCTTATACTCAGGTGCAACTTTAACTTCACGACGGAACCCCAACACCACGAACCTGTCTCTTTTGACCTAGCTGACATCGAGCGCCACTGTGAGGACAAGCAATGTGAGCATTACTACTTTCAGATCTACCATCCCAAGTTGGTGAATGTCGAGGACTAAGTGAATGATGAGGAACGGCTTAATGTTACCAACAGGTTGGTGGTTTTGTTCCCCAAATTCGATTTCGGCCCTATGGATGTTACCAACAGGTTGGTGGATTCTCTTCCACAACTGGTTCAGCGGGAGGAGTAATTATTGTGAAGGAGTCTCCTTTCAGTTTCAGACTTGGCAATGGAGGACTAGAGGTAATTCTGCTTCTTACTGTATCCAAACTTACCCAAATCGATTCGGGTCGGGTCGGGTCGGGTTGGTTTGGGATAAGAGCCGGGTCGAGTCGATTTGTGATAAGAACCGAAAACCAAGGTATATCGGGTCGGGTCGGGCCAAATACGACCCGACCTGACCCATTGCCCACCCCTACCCTCAACTAACAACCATACTCATTCAAACCCCAAACTCTAAAAATCTCATGCAATTCAACATATCCACTCAATAATCACCACCCTCTCTCACACACGTCGTGCATGATACAACGGAGTCGCAGCGATGAGCTATGAGCAACAACGATGAGCATCATTGTGCAACGACAATGAACTTCTCTAGGGCCACTACGTGGCGGAGCTGCTTATTGTAGCGGCTATCACCTTCTCCAAAGCACTGCTTGGAGTTGTTTCTCGTTTTTATTTTTTCATTTTGTGGTGACCGGAGTTAGGGGTTGATTTATGGTGTATTGAATGTGCAGGTGGATGTGGCGGGTTTGAGTGCGGTAAAAGTGGAAGCCTGGACCCAGGAATTTTTTTTCAGTACGGGCGATATTAGTGAAGATAAGTCTTTTTTTCATTTTTACTCCTACCTACTTGAGGAAAGCTCCTTTAGTTTCTGGATTCCTAAG
>CAIGRO010103988.1:0-10140 GCA_903798355.1 Fraxinus baroniana | reverse complement strand
TGATTTTTGCAACTTTAAATTTAGAGACATGATTTTTGATTTTGGTAAAGTAAGTACATGATCCATGAATTTTTCCCCTACAAAATACAATGTGAATTCGCACCACCAGAGGGAAAATTGAAGCTCAATATAGACTTGGGCATTCATGGAATAGCTGAAAGCATTGGGTGGATATGCCTAAAATTGACTCAGATCGTCACTTATTTTACTACTTTGCACACAATGCCCATCACTGGGCAAACCAATTTATGAGACCATCCTCGCCTCAGAGATGAGAGATATTTCAGTTCGGAAAAGTAAGCACGAAAGCTACAAGCTGATTTTATTCCATACTTCATTTCGCCTTGGCTTAGAGACAGCATCGCTTGGTGAAAATTAGCATTTTGAGTTAAAAAAAAATTAAATCTGCTCTTCAAACAAAAGATACACAGAGAGCATGTTTAGTTGTGCTTTAAAATAGGCCAAACTTACTCTTTTAAGTTCTTTTTAGCCAACCAGCATTTCAACTTACAAATTCAAGAACCTTTGCATTGAAGAAGCATACTGAATTCATAGTTTCAAGAATCTTGCAATATAGAAGCATAAATGAAATCAATAGTTAAATGTTGACGTCTAAATTACTAGAATGCAAGTTTTATTTTGAAAAAAAAAAAATCTACTTTTAAATTGACGAGATAGTAATAAATCGAGTTTTATCCAGAATAGAAGTTGAAGCACAAGCAATTAAAGTCACCAAAATACCCATAAAAAGTAAAACTGAGAGAGGAGATGAAAAAGAAGGCAACCCACAGTAATGAGGCTAAAATTTCTAATTGCAGAATAAGCAGGCAGTGGTAAAGAAGACAAATTGCATCTACATTAACATCAATGAAAATTCATCGTGGAATAAGTAAAACTATAATATCAAAGATTTCACGATATCCAAATAATCATAGCACCAGTGCCACCACCAAGGATATGCTAAAACAAGTAAACAACTACAAGATTTTTGGCTTGGCTTAAAGTTCACTCATAAGTCATAACAATTGGCGAGGATAAACAAGTCTAGTTGCTGGTAAAAGTTGGAGATAATTAAGTTACTTATTATGACACAACTACTATGTACTGTAGCTTTTCTTATTATAATAAGAAAAACAATAATATATCCAAAGATGTTTATGAAAAAAGCTTAATTTTTTATTTACTTATAAGCTCAGCCCAAAATGTCAATTCATGCAAATATGACCTCAAAAACTGGGGAAGCTTCATAGAAAACATGTGAAAAACACAGACAATCTAATACTAGTTGAAATATACATATTATCTCGGTCCTTAATTGGCAGCAAAAGCTAGGAACAAAGATTTCAGACACAGCATGCAGTAGGTAAACAAGGCAAAAACTACTAAGTGGTTGAAGAGGTTATTCTAGATTCTAAGAAGGATTCAGAGTTAAGGACACAACAGTAGAAATTGATTTTACATAAAACAAGTTTCACAATCTTTCTTTTATCAAACCTCTTATTGAGTCATTTGAGAACATCTTGGCTATTTCTTTCTATGTATTACTACAAGTAACTAAAAAAGTTGCAAGAAGATTGTCTTCCATTTTGTTGTAAAGTTTTACCTTCCATTTGGGGTGGTCAAACTTGAATAGTGAGAAGGATTTATAAAGAAAGACCTAATAATCTATAAGGTATTGGTATCTTCCGGGAGGCTATTCCCTCTGAGGGCCATCTGTTCACAACATCAGGAAAGCTATATGCATAACATACTTTTAGAAAAATGATTCCATGTCTCCCAGCACTAATACAGCATGCTAACTGCCACATACTTTCCTTAGCTCTGATCAAAATGAACATATTTCACAAATCACGATTAATTACTATATATTTATTGGATTAATCTTCTTGTACATCACACTTGACATAACGGTGTCCATTATGGACACTCTTGTGCCAAGTGTAATGTACTCGTAGCATGGCCCATATTTATTTATAAAATCAACCACGAATCAAGGAAAGGGACTTTAATAAAACATGACCAGTTTCAATGCAAAAATGAAATACACGGGTTGCAAACTATGCAAATCACTTACAGAACAATGTGCGGAATATTGGGCTTAGCATGTTTTATGATGAAGAACGTGTATTACCTGCCTTACCTAATAGAACAAAGAGGGTTAACAAGATGGCCACTGAGATTATTAGCCTTTTCTGAATGATGAAGCTTTGCATGCTTTACAATGTCTGTTTGTATAGATGAATTGCTGGAATTAATTCTATCATCCCAAATATTTCTGTTTATCACAAACTTATCCTATTGAAATTTTCTCCAATCCTATATCTATAGACAGCTCCAAGCTGCTGCAAGACACTTCATTAAGTGGACAAAATACAAAAAAATCAAATTAAAACATCATCTATGACTAAGCAAATAAAATGATTAATATATAAGCTAATTTCATTATTTTCATATTGACAGTTGAGTTCCTGTTTTCTTGTGTGTCTTATTCTTCAATCTAGTCCAGTTGATTAATTCCTCTTCAAAAATAGATATAAGTTCTAAGAAATGATCCACTCTCCGATGCTTGCATCATAATTCAGGATTAAACATTTATCCTTGGATAAATCAGCAAAAGAATATGAAAGGGGGATGGGCATTAGATAGGAATATTTTAATCTTTTGTCAAGGTTCCATGTGAGAGGTCAATTCTATGGTTTAGTTACGGGCAATTTTTCTTTTTTCTTTTTTTACCCCGGCCTTCAATTATTACTCAACCTTGCAAGAAATATTTCTCGTCAGACCTTTAACTTTGAGAACCCAAGAAGTTCAGTTTCAATGAAGCTTTTATCTCCGCCATTCATAGAAATTGTGATCAGCATTGAAAGAAGCCAATGTTGTTTATACAGTAGTTCCACACCATGTTATATATTCAACAGGAACAGAGAAAAATCTCAAAGAAAATGGAATTACTTAACTTATGGCACAATTTGGAAAATACTTTCAAACTCATTTAACTATTAAGTGAATTCAAGATTATTTTTGTTACTATAGCACAATCATTACAATCTAACAATCAGTTTTCAAAACATAAACTAAATAATGGTCCATATGAAAAACCAGAAAGCCTAATGTAACATTAACAGGAGCATCTCTGAAACCTCGTTACTCAGCAGTGTTACCCAACATGAAAGAGAACAGTTCACGAACAGGAGGATACTCGACCAACCCAATATCCATTGCATATCCACTAATCGGCAGCTTCAGATCACGTAAAACAGTAAACGCCTCGGGCATACGAATCTTTGGAACTTCTTCAGCTACTGGACATAAAGGAATCCATGTATCCGGACGGTGCTCGTCCCCGACTTCAATACCCTCCTTCTTCATTGCATCACACAATTGCGAATGAAACTGAAGGAGAGACAAAGTTGGAGTTGGAGCAAGAAAAAGAACATTATTTTCATTTGGGAGGCTACCAATTGAGGAGAAGGACATGGGTAAAGGTTCTTGCTTTGCAGCAAAATTCTTTATGATATTTTCAAGTTTAGAAATGTCAGCAAACGGGCTTGAATATAAGGTAATGTGAGGCCTTGATTCAATTTCAATGAGCTGAGTACTGATTTGTCGACGAGCCAACACATTCCAGGCTTTCAGGACCTGATTTTCCAGAGCAGGATCGAAGTAAAGCTCAATTGCATAGCCTTGTGACATTGTCTCTAAAATTAAAATTCCAGAGAAAAGGAAACAGAATAAATCAAATAGATACAAATTAACCGTAAAACCGAGAAACTTATAGCATTTAACAAATAAGACTGATTATGCCACTAAAAAAAATCAATGCAGCAAATAAACATTTAGAAATGGATCACAGAAGCAAAAACCCATAAGAAGGAAACAAGATCTAAGAATAAAACACTTAAAGCGCAGGAAAACAAATGAATTAAAATGAACCCATAAAAATCTAAAATCAAAGTACGCAAATATCATTACAAAATAGAAAATTAAAACATAAACCCTAAAGAACTGATGGCACATACCCAATTAAGTTTAGAGACAACTGAACTCGAAGCCCAGAAATGGAAAATTGAGAGGCAAAGAATCCCCAAAAGTTAGAGCCCTAAAACAAATACAGAAACTTGACAAGCGTGTGAAGATGAAGAGTGAAGGATTATAATACAAATTGTTAAATGGTTTCAAAATCTGAAAGGGACTTAGAGAATAAAGAAGAGGTCCAAACAAAAAAAAATTTCTTCTGGCAGGGAAAGTGATTTCTTTAAAGAATTTTCTTGACGATGAGGAGTGAAGTTTGGGACTGGGAAGACTTTGGAAGCAGCTTTTTCGTTCTGCAATTTTGCAATGAACAATCAATGTCTTACACTCAAGTCCCTATTATTTCTTCATTTTCTTTTTCATCTCATTCTCACATCAAAATCAGGATAAATTCATTTTTCTATTCAGTCAAAATTAAGTATTAATTTCAACCATATATTTATAAATGCTATTTATTTGTTATGCATACATTTCATAGAACTCACTACTATTTTTTATAAAAAGTTACTAATAATTTTAAACAAACAAACGAACAAATATACTCTTATTAAGGAATTTTGTCAACAAACAATGTTGTATACGTTGACGGAAAAGTTGAATCTTGCAAGATAATTAAATATATGCAGTATTCATTAGGATCTGTATTATTATAGAAAAATATATTTGGATATAAAACTCTATAAGCTAGTTGATATAGTTGATCTTCTTGTCAAATATAGCTCAGTATTGAGTTTCAAAATCTGAAAGGGACTCAGAGAATAAAGAAGAGGTCCAAAAAAAAAAAAATCTTTGGTAGGGAAAGTGATTTCTTTAAAGAATTTTCTTGACGAAGAGGAGTGGAGTTTGGGATTGAGAAGACTTTGGAAGCAGCTTTTTCGTTCTGCAATTTTGCAATGAACAATCAATGTCTTACACTCAAGTTCCTATTATTTCTTCAATTTTTTTTTTCATCTCATTCTCACATCGAAATTAGTCTAAATTCATTTTTCTATTCGGTCAAAATTAAGTATTAATTTCAACCATATGTTCATAAATGCTATTTATTTGTTATGCATGCAGTTCATAGAACCCACTATTATTTTTTATAAAATGTTACTAATAATTTTAAACAAACAAACGGATGAATATACTCTTATTAGGGAATTCTGTCAACAAACAATGTTATATACGCTGACGGGAAAGTTGAATCTTGCAAGATAATTAAATATATGTAGTATTCATTAGGATCTGTATTATTGTGGAAAAATATATTTGGGTATAAAAAGCTTTATAAGCTAGCTGATATAATTGATCTTCTTGTCAAATATAGTTTAGTATTGAGTTTCAAAATCTGAAAGGGACTCAGAGAATAAAGAAGAGGTCCAAGAAAAAAAAAAATTGGTAGGGAAAGTGATTTCTTTAAAGAATTTTCTTGACGTTGAGGAGTGGAGTTTGGGACTGGGACGACTTTGGAAGCAGCTTTTTCGTTATGCAATTTTGTAATGAACAATCAACGTCTTACATTCAAGTTCCTATTATTTCTTCATTTTCTTTTTCATCTCATTCTCACATCAAAATCAGTCTAAATTCATTTTTCTATTAGTCAAAATTAAGTATTAATTTCAACCATATGTTCATAAATGCTATTTATTTGTTATGCATACATTTCACAGAACTCACTATTATTTTTTATAAAATGTTACTAATAATTTTAAACAAACGAACGAACGAGTATACTTTTATTAAGGAATTTTGTCAACAAACAATGTTATATACGTTGACGGGAAAGTTGAATCTTGCAAGATAATTTAATATATGCAGTATTCATTAGGATTTGTATTATAATAGAAAAATATATTTGGGTATAAAACTTTATAAGCTAGCTGATAGAGTTAATCTTCTTGTCAAATATATCTTAGTATTGAATGGATATAAATTCATGTATCTTGTATATTGCAATATATAGAAATGCACATTGTTCTTTTTCATGGTATCAGAGCATCGCCCTATTAGCTCTTGAAACCTATTACCTTCCAATATAACTACGTCATAAGAGAAACCATGACTACAGAAACATCAATAGACACCAATAATTTGAATCTAAATTCTCTACATCACTCGGATCATCCAGGCATAGTTCTCGTCTCCAAACTGCTTGAAGGAGATAACTACGACACATGGATTCGTGCTATGCGTATTGGTTTAAGTGCTCAAAATAAAATTGGATTTGTAATAGGTTCTATCAAACCTCCTCCTTCGACAGATGCAAGTTTCGCGTCATGGCAACGGTGCAATGATATGGTCTTGTCATGGCTATCGAACTCCGTTAATCCAGACATAGCAAGTAGCGTCATATATGCCGAAACTGCTGCAGAGGTTTGGGCTGAGCTACAAGAGCGTTTCTCTCAAGGGAATGACTCAAAGATTTATCAAATTAAGCAAGAAATCGCAGAACATAAACAGGGTCAACAATCTATTTTTGTATACTATACCAAACTTAAGGCTTTTTGGGATGAGCTTTCATCCTATAATGACTCTCTAACCTGCTCATGTGGTAGCATGGAAAAACTTAACAAAAGATAAGAGAAGGAGAAAGTCATGCAATTTCTCATGGGATTGAATGATAGCTATTCTGCCACTTGTTGACAGATCTTATTGATGCAGCCCCTACCCAACACTCGTCGTACTTATTTGCTCGTACTTCAACAAGAAAAACATGTGGAAGTTTCTCTCAATGGTGGCAATATTAATCATTATGCTATGTTTGTAGATCAGCACAATAAAGCAATACAAGCAAATTAAGCTCAGAAGCAAAAATCAAGGGACACATTACATTGTTCATACTGTGATCAGGACTATCACAGCATTGAGAAATGTTATTTTCTTCATGGATTCCTATGGGTCATAAACTCCATGGAAAAAAATGTTAAGCCTCCCAACAAACAGTGTTCGAGTGCCAATTATGTAAAAACTGAATCAGAAAAAGTGGCAAATATAGGTTCTTCTGATGATGAACCTAAATTCACAACTAAGGAGTACAATCAATTGATGGCCATGCTTCGGCAAAATAATGATGGTAACCCACAACACTTCGCAAATAAAACATGTATTATTACACCATCTTCTGCTGTTATTCCAGTCACTTGTCCCTCAAACTTATGTTGGATTATTGATAGTGGAGCTATAGATCATGTAACATCTTGAACTGAGTTATCAGATAAAAAGTATTTACCCAATTCAGCTACTATTTGGTTGCCAAATGGTGGTCAGACACAAATTGAATCAGTTGGTTCTTTACATGTCACACCACATATCAAACTTGATAAAGTACTTAAAGTTCCCGAATTCCAAGTCAATTTATTATCTGTTAGCAAGTTGACACGAGCATTGAAGTGTTTAGTGATATTTTTCCTGATTTTTGTGTTGTGCAGGACGCTGATACGATGAAGGCAAGCAACATAATGGTCTCTACTACCTTACAAAATATCAGAACACAACCTTATCCTACAACATAAACAAACACTTGTATATTTGGCACCAACGACTTGGACACCCATCTTTAGGCCTGCTTCAAGTTCTTACCAAAGTCAATCCAGAAATTTATTTTGATTCCAATCATATCTGTAAAATATGTCATTTAGCCAAACAAACTCGTTTATCTTTTTCGTCTAGTTCAATTTCTTTACATGCACCTTTTGATTTGGCACATTGTGATATTTGGGGACCGCATCGAATAAATTCACATTTTGGGGCTCGTTATTTTTTAACAATTGTTGACGATTTTACTTGTTATACATGGATACATCTTATAAATTTTAAATTAGGAACACGGGGAATATTAAACCCTTTCTTCTCTTGGGTAGAAAGACAATTCAATTGTCATGTTAAAATCTTTTAAATGTAAGCAGAGCACTTCGTTTTCAAGAAAATTTACCGTTTAGTTTTGAGGGGAGAAAGTGTCCAAACTGCATGCTATTTGATGAATCGCCTACCTACACCACTTCTTTTTTAATAAATCTCCATATCAACTACACAAAAGACCATCTGAGTACAACCATCTCCGTTCTTTCGGATGCTTATGTTATGCCACCAATCTTACGCCAACACATGAATTTGATCAACGAGCTTGTCGTTGTGTATTTGTTGGCTATCTTCTTGGCCAAAAGGGCTACCGAGTTTATGACCCCCTCACACAAGTGCTTTTCTTCTCAAGATGCCATATTTCATGAATACATATTTCCATTCAAATCTCAAAGTCAAGAATTTTCTCAAGATGGTGTTGTGCTTCCTTTACCTCAAACTTCCCCTGAATCAAATATACCTACAAACACAAGTGACAATATACCACCATCAACGGGCATAAATTTACCATCTCTAGATGTGCCTCAAACAATTGAACTCACTTCCTTTGATATTGTCACTACCCAACTATCCTATGTTGTCCCTTCCCTTCATCGATCAGGTAGACATCAACAACCCAATATAACTCTTTGTGACTATCATCTCTATAACTCGACCATGATTGCTCCAAGTTCATAATCTTCTCCAGGTACGCATCATCCACTTTATCGATATATTTCTTATGCACAACTTGATCCTCATTATCTCCATTTTATATGCACTATCACTACTGCTATGGAACTAGTAACTTAAGAACATGCTGTTTTGGATCCTTGGTGGCAAGAAGCCATGGCTGCAGAACTCTACACTCTTGAGCAAAATAACACATGGACACTTACTTTTCTTCCACTTGGTCATTGTCCTATTGGGTGCAAATGGGTATACCGGATCAAATATAATTTGGATGGCACTATTGAAAGATATAAAGCCCGTTTGACGGCAAAAGGTTTCAACCAACATGAAGGAATTGATTACAAAGAGACATTTGCCCCTGTTGCAAAATTAACTTGTTCGTTATCTTCTTGCCATGGATGCTGTTTGTGATTGGTGACTTCACCAAATGGATGTTCAAAATGCTTTTCTCCACGGTGATTTACTTGAAGATGTATATATGCAACTTCCTTCTGGTTTTCATCACCAGGGAGATAAACATGTAGTGTGTCGACTCAACAAAGCACTTTACGGACTTAAACAAGCCTCTTGAAGTTGGTTTCAGAAATTCTCCAATGCTATCCAACAATATGACTTTCATCAGTTACGAGCTGATTACTCCTTGTTTACTAAGGTATCGGGTAACTCTTTCACGGTTGTTCTTATTTATGTGGATGACATGATCATTGCTGGCAATGACAGTAAGGAACTTTCTGCACTTAAAGATTTCCATTGCACTAAATTTCACATCAAAGACCTCGATCGGTTGCAATATTTTCTTGGAGTTGAGGTAGCCCGATCTGTTCAGGGAATCTCGATTTCACAACGCAAATATACTCTTGTCATTTAGACGAAGTTGGTTTACTTGGAGCCAAACCATTGAATACAGCCATGGAAGAAAATATTAAACTTCTGCCCATAGAAGGGGATTTATTAAAAAGTTCATCCACCTATAGAAGATTAGTGGACCGACTTATATATCTCACTATCACAAGGCCAGAAATCTCATACCCAATTCATATTTCAAGCCAATTCATGCAAGATCCGAGAAAGCCCCACCTAAATGCAGTCCACCACCTTTTAAGATATTTAAAAGGGGCACTAGGACAACGTTTATGTTTTCCAGTCAAAGGAGACTTACAGATCACAAGCTTTTGTGATGCGGATTGGGCTCGATGTACTATCTCAAGATGATTTGTTACTGGTTCATGTGTTTTTCTTGGAAGAGGTCTCATCTCTTGGAAAACCAAGAAGCAAATGATCGTATCAAGGCTTCAGCCGAATCAGAATATCGAGCGATGGTTCCATTACATGTGAGATCACTTGGCTCAAATACTTATTGAATGACTTATTAGTTAAGCATATATAATTAGCCAAATTGTTCTACGATAGTCAAGCGGCTTTGCTCATTGCACCTAATCCAGTTTACCATCAGCGTACCAAGCACATAGAAATTGATTGTCATGTTATTCGAGAACGAATTCAATCAGGAGAAATCGTGACTGCACACATTCCCTCTAATAGCCAACTTACAGACATGTTCACTAAACCTTCACGCTCTTTAGCACGAGATTTTGA
>CAIGRO010103942.1:0-20050 GCA_903798355.1 Fraxinus baroniana | reverse complement strand
AAAAAAAAAAAAAAAGAAGAAGCTATTTCCCTTATCTTTGTTAAGGATTAAAATTTCCCAACGTATAAATACTTATATTTATCTTAAAAAAGGCTTTTAAGTTGGAATCACAAATCATATTTTAGTTCATTAAATCATAACAAGCAATTCAATCTGATTAATACTCAAATGAGTACATGAATTTCAAAATTGATCTGCTCAAAAGTCAAAACAAGCTATCATTTTGCAAAACTTGTTAATTGTTAATATCATATCGATTAAATATCGAAATATAGACTAACATATATAAGTTTGGACAGCTTCTCTTGAAAAAATTATAGACTAACATATATATAGTCATCCTATGTTGATAGTCATTGTATGTGACAACTTATTATTTGAGGCATTAGATTATTATTAGCTTGTCATCAATTAATGTATCAAGGGCTCGTTCGGTAGAGATTAAAATCGGATTAAAATTGAAAAATTAGCCGTTATTTTTGACTTTTATTAGACTCGTGTGACCTAATAACGACTATATTTTCAATTTTAATTAATTTTAATCCCCACCAAACGGAGCCCAAATAACAAATTGCCATATAAAATGATTACCATTAATATAATATTAATATTTTAAAATGGATCCACAATAATCTTTAATCAGATAGAATCTCCATCAAAATATTTCACATGATTTGACAAAATAAAATTGGTCCCCCCATTAGCATAAAGGTATGGACCATGTCACCCTGCCCATATGGTCCACATTTTTAATTTCATGTCCATTATTTTACTCCACCGTCTAGCCAAGTGTCTAATTCTTATTTCAGGTACATGTTTAAAAATCTTGCAATTAATTATAAACATTTATGGACCATACAACATGTACATAAACATTGACACAATCGTTTACACTCATGTGAATTGACATATTTTAACACATTAATCTTGATTACACATTTGTTAATCAACCGTCAAATTTTTTACACATAAAAGATGTTAATCAATGTGTACACTTTATGTGTACAATTAGTTTAATTCATCAAGAAAGGACCATATTACATATACATAAAGATTGACACAATTGTTTATACACATGTGAGTCGACCAATTTTGATATATTGATTTTGATAACACATTTTTCAATCAATTGTTAGATTTTTAACACATAAAATGTGTCAATAAAAATGTACAATTTGTGTGTGTGCAAGTAATTTAATTCATCAAGAAATTAGTTTTGAATTCTCAGATTAGTCTTATAGAAAATATTAGGATAAATGTCTATGCTCGTACTCGATTTTTACTGAAGATGATTGCACGAGGGACTGTAATTTGTGCAATGAAGAGAGAAATCAAGAGATTGGCTCTGGGTTTGTGTCCTCCTCTCTGCAATATCATATTTTGATGTTCGTACTCTGACAATGACCTGTGAAGAATGGTGGCACATGCGTCTTGTCAATCATTTTTTGTCAACGGTCGGGATTCCTCGTACGGTTCATTTAACGGCTTAGATTTCATGCTTTTTCGCAAACACATCTCTTACGACTGCCCCAGAGAGAAGTGAGAGTCAGCCATATGCGTAGTAGTATCACATGTAATTAACTACATGTATCTCTCTGGGTGTCTGCTATCAGGTCGACCTTGGTCGGGTAGACTATAAAAGAGAAGAAAATCACACACACACACACACTCTTACTCTTATTCTTCTCAGAAAAGCTGATAGACAGTGATTGGCCAAGAAAGTTTAAACCTTTAAACTTCAACTGACTGAGGCTCAAAAACCCAGAAGCAAAAAGGAAAAGTAATGGGGTTTTTTCTTGGTTTTCTTGTTAACGAAAGATAAATTAGAAGTGGTCTAAGCTGGGTTAATTGTCTTTATTTTTGAAAATTCATGATGATCATGAGCTGAAATCAGGCGTTCACTGTCCTGTGATCTTTTCTTTAGTTTCTTTCTGTGGGCGTTTTTTATTTATTTTTTTCTTGTAGAATTAGTGATATTTGCTGGTGAAGTGAAAAATGCATATGAATATTTGAGTTGGGTGAGTGAGAGATGGTGAATTGGAGCTTAGAGTGAGTGAAGATTTAGGGTTTGAGACAAGGTCTTGTGAGATGAGCTGAGAGTTGTGTTGCTCTATATAATTTTAGATATTTTAACATATATATGCATATCCATATAAAAGAACCGTGGATGGAAATATGAATCTTTCAACATCAGGGATGAGTCAGCAGCCTCATGAAGGTACCTGTTATGTCTTCATTTTTCTATATAACTGTCTTATTTATTGTTTTAAGTATCACAATTTGATTGTCCTTTTTGTTGATTCTAATTTATTTCTTGAAAGACTCTTTAATGTGAGTTTATATTGCAAAGGAAAGAGAATTTTGTAATTATCCAAGTTACAGATAGAGTTGTTAACTAATTGTGGGTTATGGAAGGGGAGAAAAAGTGTTTGAATTCGGAGCTATGGCATGCCTGTGCTGGTCCTCTGGTGTCCCTGCCGACGCTTGGGAGTCGCGTGGTTTACTTTCCTCAGGGTCACAGTGAGCAGGTTCTCTTTCAATTATTCATTTACATTCAGTTCTTTTCTTGATGTTGGATTCAGTTAGTCTACTTATTTTATGTACTTTTTTATTCGTTTATGGATCAAGAGATGTAATGGTCCCCAATTCAAAATGTTCATCAGGTTTCTGCCACAATTAATAAAGAAGTTGATGCCCATATACCTCATTACCCCTGCTTGCCACCCCAGTTGATTTGTCAACTTCACAATGTCACTATGCATGTGAGTTTTCTTCTTTACATGCTTCGTTATTCGCACCTTCTTGTAGACTGTCATGCTTTTGAGATTTCATCAGAACTAAAGGAGATTTCATTAATTTATTCCAATTTCAGGCAGATATTGACACGGATGAAGTATATGCTCAAATGACATTGCAGCCCTTAACTCGGGTATTCTCAAACTATTCCAACTATTTCTAGGAATTGTTCAGAATTTTCTATAATTGTCCTCTAATTATAGATTGCAACATTGTCCTGTTGTGTGAGCACAGGAAGAACAGAAAGATACATATCTTCCTGTGGAGCTGGGAATTCCTAGCAGGCAGCCAACTAATTACTTTTGCAAGACGTTGACAGCCAGTGATACTAGTACGCATGGAGGCTTCTCTGTTCCTCGCCGAGCTGCAGAGAAAGTTTTCCCTCCCCTGGTATTAACAATCTTATGATCTGAACATTCCGAAGCAATCTTGGTGTTGATATTGTCTTCAATTTGCTATTTGGTGCCTCAGGATTTCTCGCAGACCCCACCTGCACAGGAACTTTTTGCCAGGGATCTCCATGATGTTGAGTGGAAGTTCAGGCATGTTTTCCGAGGTTAGTTTTTGAGATCTCACATTGTTGGTAAGATCTCAATTCTTGAAAACCAATCAATCAAATTACCGTTATTCAGCTTTTGGACGAGGCAATTGCAATATCCATGGATATCAGTGTAAAAAAAAAGCTTATAAATTTTGCATGGTATTACTGGAATTTGGATCTCTCTCTCTCTCTCTCTCTCTCAACTCTGATGGAAAACATTGACCTTGAGTAATTTAGAAAGGAAGTGTCTGTATATTCATGCTGATGCAGGCACACAAATATGTATATATGTGTAAGTTTTGTTCACGTCTCAGAGAGTTTGGCTGCGTTAATGCATGGTGGGTAAAGTGTCTGTTGTTCAATGTAAATAGCCTTTGTTTTATTGTTTATTAATGAATGTTCAAAAATTGGAAAAAAAAAAAGTCTTACTTATACGAGGGAAATAAAATTACATCATCATTACCCTTTTATCATGAAGTAAATAAAAAGTCTTGTCCACCACATTTGGGCATAAATTAGACAAAAAAAGGTGCATGGAAATAGAGGAAGAGAGTGAATAATTAATGCTGTTCCTTTCTGATATAAGTGGAGAAGAAGAGAGTAAATTAGTAAGCAGTATTTAATTTCTCTACATTGGAGATTTATCTCAAGAAGGAAGTTATAAAGAGGTCAGATATTCATGGTATAGTATTTTCCAGGTCTTTCTATACCTTTCTACCTGTCTGCCTTTGATCTGGAATGAACTTGTGGAAAAGGAAGGAACTTCTACTGGGAGAGGAAAGGGCTTACGGTTATAATGTGGTTTTTCTTTAAACTAGGAGGATTTTTTTACTAGTCTTTGTACTGTATTGTTCATGTGGTTCGAAAACGCATGCGACTTGAAGATTGGTTGAGTCCCAGCCTGCTTTAGGAGTAATTTTAGAGATACTGATAGCCCAACCCTTTAATTGGTCATCTTTAAGTGTATGGATGACAAGCTTTAGATCTGTGCAATACCATAGTGACTGGTTTACTAAACAAATATATCTCAACCCCATAATGGTATTCACGTTTAGTTTAGTGTTACTTGACAATATTGATCAGACCTCTAAGAGAAAAGGAATTCAGGATATATGCTAGTGGTAGCCAGTGGGGAACCCTAAGACAAATAGAAAAGCACTGTGTCGTGATTGTTTACTTTGGAGAAATTATTAGTTGTATGTATATTATTAAAAAGGTGATATTGTTTGTTGTATGTATACTTGTATTAAAAAGAAGTTTATATTTATTCTATTTATACCATTTTCTCTCGCTTGCTCATGTAGAACCTTTAACAATCTCCAGCTTCACAAGTGAACCTTTTGACATTTGGCCTCTTGGTTTGATGGGTTTTATGATTTTCCACAATTCTCCCTAGTCCTTTTCCGTCTGATGACATTTTATACATGAACCTGCCTTTTTGAGCCAATCCGCATCTTACGGTAGCTCCTTTGTGTGTGCACGGGCTTTCGCGTGCAACTAATTTCTTTTTTTAGACTGTTTGTCCTTGAACTGCTGCATACTCCCTCATTTGAGAGTGCGCGTAAGATGCAAAGCCAAGTTTTTCTTGCTCCATCGCATCTAAAGCGCATAGTGTATAAGCCAGTTAGCTAGCCCAAACTTCCTACACCTTCGATATTACTCATTGGTTTGCATGAAATTCGCTAGAATAGATGAGACCTGAACGAATTTGCATTCTGACTTTATCCTAAAATCTCTTGGTCTATTTATATTAATTTCTCTCTTATTTGTTCTCCCAAGATAGGAGAGAGCTGTTTTATTGGGACGCTTGGCACGTATTGACTAAAATATAGGAATTCAAATTAAAGGATTATAACATTCAGTTCGTTGATTTTATTGAATGGAATACCTTCCTCTTTTGCCTTCTTCTAATGATGAGGTTGTAGATGAAGCAGTCAGTACACTAGAGATTCGAACATAAATGGACTTGACCTGGGATTTCTTTAGGACTATGTGTTGACAATGTACTCCGAGAGCAATATTTCTACTTATGATTATGGACTCTCTTTTTCATTAGAAACAAAATAATTACCACTCTTTAACATGCCCAGTCATTGAAGTTGATTCTGCTATATTGAAGATCTTACAGATGATGACTATGAAAGGAGCTGCTATGGATGCCTTTTTGAATTTCTTACAGAATTTTTCATGTCATATGGAATGCTTCTAATATTTCTCTGAAAATCTATTGATCATGTCTTGAGAATCTGTTGACTGCTCGTCACTACATCTACTAGCAGATATAATGTAATTAGATTCCTTGCAAATCAACCACAAATAATTCTGCCAAAGGAAATATGACTAGCTGTTTAGGGTTGAAACCAAGCCTTGAGACTTTAGACTACTCTTCCTCCAATCGATCTCCTGGCAGTAGAATCTATCCCTTGACTCGGCATGTGCAATCTTCTTCCCCGTCACAAGGTCCTAAAATAACAACCAGGTGAAGTGCATATAACTCATAAAATTTAGATCCTACGTAATCTTTCCTAAAGAACCAGAGCAAATATTGACGAAGAAAGCCAAAACCTCAAACACAACAAGAGAAACAGCAAGAAGGCTGAAAAATGAGATCTGATCTGTTCTCATACCATATGGTGTCAAACAGGGGCTGAGTAAATTGAAATTTTATTCGGACTTTTCATGCATAAATAGGCTACATATGATTACTATAGTTGACCTATGCTAGGCCATTACAAGAAACTCCCTTAAATTAAGAGATAGATAAGATTCTAAATTGCGTTCGAATCTGTGCAGATTACAACGAATTCCATACAGGTTACAATCAACTATTCCAACATTTCACCAAACATTACATTTGCAGGTTCTCTTTCTACTTATGTGATTAATGTTCCTACTTATTCCTTAATGCAGGCCAACCTAAGCGACATTTGCTTACAACTGGCTGGAGTGTTTTTGTCAGTGCCAAAAGACTTATTGCAGGGGATTCCATTCTTTTTATCTGGTACCATGTACCTTCTTGGATTTTCCAATGTCTGTTTGATTTTTCATGTTAATATTTAATACGAGACCTTAGTAATTCTGTTTTAGGAATGACAAAAACCAACTCCTTTTGGGAATTCGCCGCACTGCTCGACCTCAAACTGTGATGCCATCATCTGTTCTTTCGAGTGACAGTATGCATATTGGACTGCTTGCAGCTGCTGCGCATGCTGCAGCTACAAACAGCTGCTTCACTGTATTCTATAACCCAAGGTTATAATCCTCAAGTAGTTATAAATTATCCTCATATTTTATTTTGCTTCTTCTTATTGCATATTACTTCAGGGCTAGTCCATCTGAGTTTGTCATACCTTTGCCAAAGTATGTCAAAGCCGTATATCACACCCGTGTTTCTGTTGGAATGCGTTTCCGGATGCTATTTGAAACTGATGAATCCAGTGTTCGCAGGTATAATGATACCTTCATCTGTAGCATGAGATACATGTTCAATTTTCTTCTTTTGTAATCAGACGCATTTATTAGGATAGAGAAGGCTCAGTTTTTTGTAAATGGCTCACATAATTCTAGCATACACATAACTGGGTTTTCTATTCAGCGTCTATCAGGTAAACAAAATGCATTGAAGCCCAAATGTCCCAATCGTATAATCTTACACATGAGATAACAGAGTGACCTAATAGTTTACTGTATTAACTGACCATAATCACAGTTGGCAACTGGAGTTGGTAGCTCCTTGTATGGGGCTCCTTAAAAGGCCAATCCCTTGTTGCATGTTGTTTCTTAGATTGTAAAAGACAAATATTATCCTGATGCATGCCAAGGTTACTTCGTGATGTATGTGCTACGTGTAGAAACCTCTTTACTTTTTTTGTCGTATTGCTTCTTTGGAATAATCAAAAAAGGTTTAAATTCGGGTATCAACCTTAGGGTTTATACATTAATTAATATTGTGGCAGATGATAAGAAATGAACGATAAAGCATTCTAATGCATAAGGAACCAGGCAACCATCTTCTAGTTTGATTTGAATGTTGTTTCTTGAACTGCATATACAAGTGCTCAGGCACAAATAAAAAAAAAATTATAGCGGAAAGTTAGCTGCTCTTTTTCTTTTCTTTGTTTTTCCCGCCGCTATAATTTAAAACTGCGTCCGATGTCGAGAACAAGTACCGAGAACAATTTAAGGAGAGAGGAGTAAAAAAAGAAAAATAAGAAGATTGCAATTTATTCAATAATAATAATAATAATGTGTCTATTACAATCAAAGAACCTCTTTACATAGTATTCAGTCTAGGATTAATAAGGAAACCCAGTTTTGTTTATAAGGAAACAAAATCATTTGTCTTAAAATCACAATAAAAGGCAATATTAAGTAATAACAAAAATGCTATAAGATCCTAATAATAATAATAATAATAATAATAATGTGTCTATTACAATCAAAGAACCCCTTTACATAGTATTCAGTCTAGGATTAATAAGGAAACCCAGTTTTGTTTATAAGGAAACAAAATCATTTGTCTTAAAATCGCAATAAAAGGCAATATTAAGTAATAACAAAAATACTATAAGATCCTAATTAATTTGATTTCTTCTGTGCCTTGAATATACTTTCCATGTTGCATCACTCCTCGGTTGAAAAGAACTCGACTCCGGTTAGGTATAATCCAAATAGGCATCCAAAAGTGTAGCATTTAGGTTACGGAACTCGTCCTCTGTAATCCAGCGCTACGAGCTTGCAATTTGGAGGGGGATCCATGTAGGCGCCACTCCGGTCAAATTCGGATCATAACATAATCCTCAATATTAAAATCAACATGCCTTTTATGCAAATCAGCTCGAAGTTTATGTGATGAGTTACTAGCTTCAAGTTGTTTATTGATCTCAATATGCAAATTATGAAGATATTGTGCAAATGCTTCAACTAACATAGACACTCTAGCATGTGGGAACATGATCTAAAGGCTTCTTAGGCTTAAAACCATGAACAATTTCAAATGGACTCGTACCTAACGATCGATTCATGGAATTGTTATATGCAATTTGAGCTGTATGAAGAATTAAATCCCAATTTCTAAAATTTTCTTGGACAAGACATCTTAATAAGTTACCAAGACTACGGTTAATCACTTTCGTTGACCATCAATTTGCGGGTGATAGTAGAAAGGATTAAGGCCCCGTTTGATCTACATTATTATCTTATTAAAATAAAAAATATGACCGTTATCCATCACATCAACATTTAAATTCAAATTCTCTCTTGTGTGGGCCTCAATAACCCCAATAAGGGCTATATTTTTCAATCTCATTCTACAATAATTTGGCTTAAACATGGGCTAAAACGTATGTACAGAATTTTTTCCGCCAGAAATTTTGCACCCTCTCACACGTGTGTGGAGTCCACATGAATAAAAAATGAAAAAAAAATACCCACCCCCTGCATTTTGTGTATCTGGCACCATTCTGTAAAACACTGCTTCTGTTCATGAAGCATGGTCCTAATAGAAAATTTCAACTTGGTACAAATCTTGTGCCACATCGTTCTTAAAAAGTGACTAGTGAACCGAACATCCCTATCTGATACATTGGTTTTGGGGAGGTCATACAATTTAATAATTTTATTAAAGTACAATGTAGTAACCTTGGACGCATCTGAGGTTTTGCTACAAGGAATAAAATGAGCCATTTTCAAGAAACGATCCACTACCACAAAAATAGAATAATGTTTCTTCGGGGCATGTGGAAGTCCTAACACAAAATCTATACTCACATCTTGCCCAGGGTAATCAGGTTTGGGAAGAGGTGTGTATAGACATGGGCAAATCCAGGAATTGGACCCAGCACGGGCGGAGACTGTTGACCGACGATCGTAATAGCCGACGACCGTAGACAAACAAATGGTTTTAGGATGTTAGAACACTTGGATTTTTCGTAAATATGAAACATCTTCCTTATTCACAAATCACCATTAATTATTCACTTATTCCTAATTGTTTAAAACCCTAAATTCCCAAATCACAATTCACATTTCACAAATCACAATTCACAATCATAAATCAAACTTATAAGTTATAACTCATCAACTCATATTCTCAGTCTCTCAGTCTCAGACAATAATAAATGACATTCACAATTAAAAAAAAAAAAAAACTGATAACACAGAATTAAAACAGAACGAAAGTTACGAGAGGAAACCAGCTTACCGTAAGTCTAACGGCATTCAGGCGTTCACCGAAAAGTTAATCGGCTGTCAGAGGGTAGCAGACAACAGTCCCAGCGGCGGCGCAATTGGGTAGACATTAGACAGGTCGCGATCGTTCCCTCCTCTCCTCTCCTCAACTCTTCTTTGATTTTGCAATTGCCAATTGGGACTGGGACTGGGTTGGGGCCTTGTGGGGGGTTTTTTGGCTAATTGATTGGGCCCGGTTTGGGCCTTTTTTATTTTAAAAGGCCCAAACTACTTTCAACCTTTGAGCGAAACCAAAAACATTTGTGGGCTTCTACCTGACCGCTTTCTATTCTTCTTCTCCATTTCCCGGCGGCCGGGGATAATGGCTGGCTAAACTGAAGCTCGGCGGACCCAGCACGGGCGGCCGCAGGGGCTGGCCAAGTGCTGGGTCTGCCCCTGTGTATAGACGAGTGTTTTGCCTCTTCTGTTTGGCCAACTAACAAGTGTTACAGGTACTAAGTAGCTTGGCCACATCTTTCTTCAAATTAGGCCAATAGAATTGACGTTCAATCTCCTATATGGTCTTATCTCGCCCAAAAATGACCAGCTAAGCCCCCGTATGAATTTCCCATACTATAAAGTCACGCACTGAAGTTCGAGGGATGCATAATTTATTGGCTCGAAAAGGTGACCCTCCTCAAGGCGAAAGCCATCCGCAGTATTTGACCGTCCTCCTTGCAAATCAAGAAAGATATGCTTAAAATCGGGACATGTCTCGTAATTTTCCTTAAGTCGCTCAAAGCCTATGACATTAAAGTTCATAACAGCCAAAAGGGAGATACGACGACTTAATGTATTAGTCGCCTAGTTCTCAACTCACTTCTTATGTTTCAAAACAAAAGAATATGTCTGTAAATATTCAACCCAGCCGTGTCTAGAACTCAACCTTTTTCTGGGCGGTGAGATGACGGAGGGCCTCATGGTTCGAATTAAGAACAAACTATCGGGGTAGCAAATAATGACGCCAATATCGCAAAACCTGTACAACTCCATAGAGGATACAATGAATCCTACAAAGACAACCCTATCAGTGAAGAGAACTTTCCTTGACGTTGGCACACAATTTTGTTGCACGAAGAGCTGAACAAACTTGTTTGAGGTGATCCCGAGGTTATTCCTTAGTTTGACTATAGACAAGAATGTCATCAAAATAAACGAGGAACTTACCCGTAAAAGGTCGAAGAGACTGTGTCATTGTTCGCTTAAAAGTACTTGGGGGTGTTGGTTTGTCCAAAAGGCACAACCAGTCACTCATAAAAACCGTCTTTTATTTTAAAAGCGATTTTCCATTCGTCACGGGGCGGATCCTAATCTGGTGATACCCGCTCTTCAAATCAATTTTTGAAAAGATTGTAGCACCAACCATCATATCCAACATGTCGTCTAGCCTAGGGATGGGAAAGCAATACTTTACCGTGATTTTATTGATGGCACGATTATCTATGCACGTCCTCCAAGAGCCATCTTTCTTATTGGGGAATTCAATGGAATCTCCGTGACAACCAAGGCAAACACGACAGAATCACCCACAAGTGTGCGTTCGAACTCGGTAGGGTTAATGATATGTAACCCTTTTCTTTCCTCGATTTTCTTTGCCTCATGCAAGCCAACAGTAGCTCCCCGTTTGGTCATTGAAGTAACTGAACCAACCAACAGGTCAAAGAGGTACCTACAAAAAGAATGTTAGAAAATACTTTTTTTTCCTTTTTTTTTTTTATGAGAGTGGCTGTGTTGCTGGGTATACGATTGTGTGTTTGATTGGGATGTTGGCTGCTCGTAATAGGTGACGGGAAGTGGATGATTATGTCTATTGTAGTGGATGAAGTATTGAATTTACTGGACTGTCGTTGAAGGGCTAGCTATTATCTGTTGACGGGGTGAAGATTGCTGGGGAATCAAAGCTGTTCTGATTTAGTGAAGAATTCTATGTAGTGCAGAATTCCCAAGTTTAGCTCTGATGCAATTTGATGTAGGATCAATTGAAATTTAAGCCAAGCATTCGTACAAGGAAAACAGAAAAGGAAAAGCAGGTAAAATAGTCGTCAGAGAAGAAAGGAAACGTCAAGGGAAAAGGGAAAATTGGTAGTCGCCAATCGAAATTTTATTCATTCAATAATTGATCCTACTATAATGAAAAAACCATTAAATAGTAAAAACCTATCTAACTGATGGACTTGGGCCAACAAACTACTATAAGCCCAATAATAGAAACATAAATAATAAAGCCCAATAACAATAAAAAATTAAATCCCGATGATGTCCGCAAATTAAATCTCGATGTGTCCCCAAATTAAATCTCGATGATGTCCGCATCATTGAGCAGCAGGAGAAAGGAGGTTGCGGTGGTGGATCACGGCAGAAGTACAAATGGAAGGAGAAATTGGAGGCGGTGGTGGCGCAATAAAATAGCAGGCGGCAGTAGCTCGGACGGTAAACTGTGTGTGATATACCAGCAACAGGTAGGCAATGTCTTCGATTGCACAAAATTGGCGAAGTCGACAGGAACGCAACGAAGGCACCAACAGTTAAATGGTAGGGAAAAGAGCAATAGCGAACCTGAATCGTATTTTGTTCCACTGAGCATGATAGCGTCTTATAGCAGTGGGGAAAGGTCGAATTGGGACGTGGGTGATGTGGTTGGGCTGGTGTGGTAGTTGACAGCTGGTGCAGGCGGCGGATTGATGACTCTGAAGATGATAGTGGTCTGGTGTTGTGGCATATTGGGCCAGATCAATACAAGGGCCTGTAAGGTGGCTGTGGGTAAAGTGATTGTGTGTGGGCTTGGTTAAGTTAGGCCAATATGGGCTTTAGTGTGGGCTTGGGTAAGCTAGCATAATATATGGGCTGATGTATGGGCTTGGTATGGTTGCTGATGGTATTGGTAATTTATGTGTAATTGTGGTAGCAACAGGTACAGAACGTTCTGCCTTTGCTCTGATACCAAATTGATGCCGCAAACAAGGCCCAAGAACAATTTAAGGAGAGAAAGGAGCAAGGGAGAAATAAGAGAAGACTGCAATTTATTCAATAATAATAATGTGTCTATTACAATCAAAGAACTTTTATATAGTATTCAATCTAGGATTAATAAGGAAACTAAGGTTTCCATTATAAGAAAACAAAATCGTCTTAAAATCACAATAAAAGGCAATATTAAGTAATAACGAAAACACTATAAGATCCTAATTAATTTGATTTCTTCTACATCTTGAATATACTTTCCATTTTGCATTAGCATCTGCATCACATTTCTAATGTGACTTTTGATGTTCGAATACATTGATATGCATGTGCAGATACATGGGCACAGTTACGGGCATTGGTGACTTAGATCCCACCCGTTGGCCAAACTCTCACTGGCGTTCTGTCAAGGTAATGACCTTAACGTGCCTTTATAGCTTAAGCAAGCACTTATGGTACTCTTTTTGCATCTTAATTTTCAATTTATTTCCATGTTTTTATCTTTTAATATTTTGTCCATGTTTGGTGGAGATTAAAATAAGATTTTTAGTAGATTTTGATAAAAGTTGATGAAATGAGTGGTTAAAAAGTTGTGGGTCCATTAAATGTATGATTAAAATTAATTGTGGATTTAGATTTAGATTAAAATCTAAATTTGAATCTGGACCAAATAGGGGTTTAATAATTACTAGCGAGCTCAATGAGAGGAAGGTTTTTGGTGTAATTTCCATTCTGCCAATTCTAAATTTGAAACTGGACCAAACAGGGGTATAATAATTAATAGCGAGCTCAATGAGAGGAAGGTTTTTGGTGTAATTTCTATCCTGTCAATTGCTCATATAACATCCCTATGACCAATCCTTGTCATCTCATTTCCTTGCCCAACTTTTGAAACTGGACCAAACGGGTATAATAATTAATAGCGAGCTCAATGAGAGGAAGGTTTTTGGTGCAATTTCTATCCTGCCAATTGCTCATATAACATCCCTATGACCAATCCTTGTCATCTCATTTCCTTGCCCAACTTTTAGAGTTGGTTGGTTGTGCTACTTTTTCACACTGGTTCACCATGTACCCCTCGATAACAATTCATATAATCCTTTATCCACTCCAGTCACACAAACCAATAACCACTTTTACATGGCTAGGTAACACAGTTTGCATATTTGGTATCGCAAGCAACACAAACAGCATTAGCTACCTGAAGCTTGTCTTGAGATGCATCAGTGGGAGATCATTTGAGATTGATTAATTAGTTAAACAAGCCAAGATTGAAGAAAAGTTAAGTGCAATTTGTCAAACTTGAGTCTTGTTCAGTTCGATAAGCTTATGAATAATAAATCATATAGAAAAGTACCTATCCACCTTAAATCAAGTTGCGTCTCAGATCAATTAGAGCTTGACTGAGATTGGTTAGTTACACAATCAAGTCATGCTTAAAACTAATTATAAGCTCATTTAGAATTCAGGACAAGCTTGAACAATATGTTATATAACTTGACTCAGCTTAAAACCTAACCAGATATGGACACTTAAGAATAGTAATTCGATATAAGTCAGGACAAAAAAACCTTATCAACACCTCACAATTGAGCTACCTAATTTTCAATGAACCATCAAGATTCCAAACAGCAATTCTGTCCAGTGTTCTTTGGACCAAGAATGCTGCCATTTGGTTTTATGTCAAAGGTCAAATGTGTAACCACTGCCCTCCAGCATGTAAGCATTATTTGTCCAAAGAGCATGGACACCCTTGGGTTGTTTCTGTTTGTGACATGGAGAAGGGGGGTGGGGGCTTACCTAATTGCTAAGGCCTACATACATCACGATTTCCATTGGAATCATTTGTTGCCATTCAGTCTATGCTAACATCCATACCCTCAACTCCTGAAATCCTCGTGGGATTCGGGGTTTATTTATTCGTTTTCACTCTACACCTTTGCAATGGTTTGGCTGAAGTTGATCTTTTCAATATGATATCCGAACATACTCGTTAATATTCATACACTTGCTTTCCCTATAGTAGTAGAGGAATTACGAGACGCATTACTGGTATACATTGTTGACTTACTGTTTCTCTTGTTAATGTCTTTTGCTATCCATAGGTTGGTTGGGATGAATCAACAGCTAGCGAGAGGCAGCCACGAGTATCATTGTGGGAAATTGAGCCCTTGACAACCTTTCCCATGTACCCTTCTCTGTTTCCTCTCAGGCTGAAACGACCATGGTATCCAGGGGCATCATCTTTACAAGGTATGCTTCTGTCCAAAATTTACTAGCATTATAATTGTTGAACGTAAACATCATCTGCTTAAAGGGACACAAAATAAGGAAAACCATTAGATGAGACTCATCACACGTTAATAGCTAATAAATTCTGAATTTCTTTATTCATTTGGCATGACTGAAGGTCGAGCATTCCTTCATACTATAAATGATAAATACAATTACATGTCTCAGTTTTACAAAAAAAGAATGCTCTATGAGGTTGGATACTTAAATGGAGAAAAATAAACATAGATATGTACCAGTTATCATTACTTTCTAAGTACACATGTTGGATTATCTAGATTTTATTGTTCAGGAGAGGTATTATGTTTTCTCCTGAATTTCCCTTTCTGTTTTCTTAGTTGAATGCAAGAGGGGAAAATGTCTTCCATCAAGCCGATAATTCAAAGCTAGCAAACTGGCCATGGGTGGCAAGACTAAAGAAAATACTACAGAAAACTTGAGTTTTTCCAAATAACAGTCTTGTATGCTAGATTTTGATATGTTATTTACTGAAGTAAAATTGAAGCTTATGCAAAAGCGAATAACGAAATTTTAGATAGAGGACTTTCAAGTTCTGTAATATCTGTCATATTGACAGTTTAATGTTCTCGAACCAAATATGTGAGTCTTTTTATATTCTAAGTTTTTTCTGTGATCCTACCATGGATAGCGGTAATGAAGAAACAAATGGCATCACATGTTGACAGGTGACACTGCTGAGCGAGGACTCGGTTCTATGAATTTTCAATCTGCCAGTATATTTCCCTGGATGCAACCGATATTCGATCCAACGGTCCTAAGAAATGATCTCAATCAGCAGTACCAGGATATGACGGCCACAGGATTGCAAAATTTTGGAACTGGCGATATACTGAAACACCAATCATCACAGCTCCAGCAGCCGGTTCGATATCTTCAGCATCCTGGAAGTCATAATTTGCTCTCAGAGCAGCAGCAACTTATAGAGCAATCAATTTCTTCGCATATGTTCCCAGCACAAAACCAAATGCTGCCAGATAATCTGCAGAGGGCCCCTCAACAGCAAATGAACAGTTCGTCTGAAGAACATCCACAACAACATACTTATCAGGAAGCATTTCCAATCCAAAATGATCAGTTCCGACAGAGGCAGCCATTAGATATTCCCTCCCCTTCATTTACTAAATCAGACTTTACAAACTCAAACAGAAAATTTTCGGCATCTGTGAACATGCAAAATATGCTGGGTTCACTTTGTTCTGAAGGAAATGGTAATCTTTTGAATCTTTCAAGATCTAGTCAAGCAATGCTGAATGAGCAATCACCTCGTCAATCATGGGTTATGAAATTTGCTCAGTCACCAATGGGTGATTGTTCCAATTCAACATCATTCCCACCATATCCTGGAAAAGATGCTTCTTGTGAGCAGGAAACTTGTACTGTGGGTAACCATAATCATGCTCTTTTTCATGCCAATATGGACTCCTCGAGATTCCTGCTTCCCACCACTGTTTCTGATGTTAGTCCTTCAGCTCATGCTGATATGTCCCCCATGCCATTGGATGCTCCTGTGTTTCAGAATTCTCATTATGGTTATGAGCAAGATTCTTCCGAGTTGTTGCACAGCACAGGACAAGTTGACCCACCAATCTCAACCCGTACTTTTGTCAAGGTACGAGTTAGAGTTTGTTGTATACTTTTTTAGTATTGGTTACATTAAGCTACGTGTTTGGTGTAGGTTTACAAATCCGGGTCCGTTGGTAGGTCACTGGACATCACCCAGTTCCACAGCTATCATGAGCTGCGAAGGGAACTAGGTCAGATGTTTGGGATAGAAGGGTTGCTTGAAGACCCTCAAAGATCAGGCTGGCAGCTTGTATTTGTTGACGAGGAGAATGATGTGCTTCTCCTTGGAGACGGCCCATGGGAGTAAGTAATTCTATACGAAACTATCCACCATTATTTTTCCTTCCTAGAGTCAAGTTCTTCAGGATACAGGAAGTAATTGTAATCTAATTCACAGATTAAACTTGTAATTCTTGGTCCTTGTCAGCGATGGAACATATTGGGCATGGTGTTTGGTATACAATATTAGACAGCATTGCACAATGCAATAGACAAGATTCTAGCTTTTTTTGCTTCTTTAATACTGCCTGGTACTATATGCTTCAACCTTAAAACGAGCAACTGAAGTCGTAATAATCCCATGTTTGAAATTGTTTTTCTATCATTGCTCCTTTTCTGATACTGCAAATCATCTGTATAATCACTTGGGATTGTAACATATGGCATGAAATATGCAGGGCATTTGTGAACAACGTATGGTATATCAAAATCCTTTCTCCAGAGGACGTACTGAATTTGGGAAACGAGAGGCAGAATCCTTGGGTAGAAGCCCCGCTGAAAGGATAACTAACGTCGATGGCCAAGATCTTATTTCCGAACTTCCATCTCTGGGTTTGCTTGAATACTGACACGGATGCTTTCCTTAAGGTGCTTGGTTCCAGATTTTCCTCTGTAGCCCAGAAATAGCTGATTTTATGTGTATCTTTATACACGGTTGTCTTTCCTCCAAATTCTGAAGCATTATGTGTAGGTAAGTATATGCATTGCAATAATAGCAGTCAATTAGGCTTTATTGAACATGCATCTAAAGGACATCCACGTATTATTCGGGCTAAGAATTAGAAAACCAACATTTTTTAACTAAATGTATTGTAATGCTGTGGAGTTGAGCAATGAAACTTTGCTCTGTATTAAAACATATCTATTCCTGGGCATTAAGATATCAAACTGCCCTTCTTGTTTGGATTAGATGTACGCAAGAGCTTTGGTGTAGTTTTAAACACTATTGAACACTTTTTAAGTAACGTAGTTTTAGTTTTTTTTCTTTAATTATGTTCAGTCTTAATGCAATCTTCCTTATCAAATATGCCATTAGCCGAAATAAGCATTCCAATTATATAAGCTTATGATCGAACAGCTACTGCATGTTCAGTCTCTAGCTAAGGAGAGACGGGTGAGGCTTTACAGATCCTATGTAGAGTTGTGAGACTGGTAGCAATCAGCCAAAGCCATCAAGAGTTTGTAAATTATCTGAAGTTTAAATCAATAGGCAATAGCTTGAAAAGCAACCTTGCTGTTGAAGATAATTCAAGTAAACAAATTTCTCTCAGACCATATCAACCTAATGTTTTAAGCAGTTGGTTCTATACGACATTTCAGTAGGGACAGGTCTTGACTTCAACCTTCCTGGAAGTTCCCTATAAAGAAGATTTTCTGTAATTTTCTAGGGACAAACCATGTGGATGACAAACAATTTCATGCCCAATTTATCGAATAGTACGTCTACTACTGAAATGGTTACAATGCTACAAGCCGCAGGGGTGGAGGGATGAGGTCAGCCCAAGCCTGATTATTTTTTCTAAGGTGAAAAAATTTTTTGTTTCCTTGGCTCCGCCCCTGTTAATACATTTACGGAGATCACAAAGTCGAGACAATCTTTGGCCTTGAGGCTGGAGAGATGAAGGATCAATTAGGCCTTGCATTTCTTGTTCAAGAGCCTTGATCTCATCTTTCAACTCTCTTCCCAATCTTCAACATAATTTTACCCCATTTTCAACCACAAATTCTGTTTAAAAAAAAAAAAAATCTTTCGAAATAGCCGTGCCAAACAAATTTTATCATGTCCTCATTAAAATTTCGTAACTTGACCAATGATTGAGTATAAGCTCAAGCAATCCCACAAGTTCTAAGTTGGTGTAAGCCAAATGTCGAGTTGCTATATTGCAAGTTCGGATCAAATGGACAAAGAAGTCAAGTTAATCTACTATAGGTTCCATTTACTTAGCATCCGTTCTGGAAGAACATATAAATTATTTTTATTATAAATAGATGAAATGAGTAGTTAATAAATGAATAATATTTATAGATCCATTAAAATGTGCAATTAAAAATAATTACCATTTATAAAGTTGTCAGCTGAGGCTTAAACGTTTGGTTGAGAAAAACACAATAATGTTAGTTGTATAAACATGGTTCACAATTTTGGCTGATAACTATATGTTGTTGATAAGTGCGTTTTCTAACACTTATTTGGCCACATATCATGACTAATTGTTGACAAAAACATTGGAATATGGCTTAATTCTGTCTAATTTCATTTTGTAGCACTATATCGATGGACTTGGTGGAGCGTAGGAGAAATTGGCAAAAAATGACCAAAAAGAAAGAAAACAAAAGTTCAGGGACCAAATTGTAAATAATCAAAAGATAACCCGAAGCCGACTCAAGGACATATACGAGCTTAATCATAATTCGAGGGATGTATGGGATGATTGAAGGAAAAGAATGATCAAAAGAGGCCAAAACAAGGGAAAACGATGTTCGAGGACTAAAATGACACATGGAAGTTGTGATCTACCATTAGTTATGTCAACGAGCCGAGCCCGACAAAAAAAAAATGAGGCTCGGTCCGAGCTTTCTTCTCGAGCCTTAAAGGGCGGGCCGAGCCGGTCGGGTTTTTTTATTTTTTTAAATTTGTGCGGCTTATACGTACTATAAATCAAATAAAAAAATCGAGCTCGACGCGAGCTTTTTTGGGCCCGAGCCGAGCCCGACAAAAAAAATGAGGTTCCACCCGAGCCTCGACTCGTTGTAACCGAGCCCGAGCCTGGCCCGACTCAAGCTTTTTTCGAGCCGAGCCCGAGCCAGCAAGCTTTCTTGCCCTCCCTATCTACCATGCAGCTGCATGGTAGAAACTTCTATGTGGTCGCACATGAGTCAACATGCAATGAAAAGAGGACATTTTGAAGTTCCATGTGGTCGCATGGAATGATATTATGCGGCTGCATGGTTGCTTTTTGGGCGCAAATTTTCTAGTTTCCTCTTCTTGTTCAACCACGTTAGGAAACAAATCTATGTCAAGTATAAAAGGGAAAAAAACGTCCAGAACGAAGGGGAAGACATCATATGAGATAGAAGAACCCTATAATACATCTTGAAGAAGCTCTTGAGACAAGGATTTCAAAGAACAACATTAAGATTCTCGATTTTCCAAGCGTAATTGTTATTTGGTGATGTCTTCCCTTACATTAATTCTGTATTTTATTCTTTTCTCCATGTTAGGCTAGTTATTTTTGTGCTAGGAGATCGATGAACCTTGCTATGTAGACTTGGGATTTTGATTTTACAATTATTGACAATTAAAACATGTTTTGAGATTTGAATGACTTTTATTCACTTATTTTGTTTCCACAATTATTATGCATGTGA
>CAIGRO010103906.1:0-12096 GCA_903798355.1 Fraxinus baroniana | reverse complement strand
CCAGGTGGCTAACGTCCATCACTGGACTTTCTGTAATCAGATAAAAAAAGTTAGCAATTGAAAGTTTTGTGAACAAAGAAAAAGGAACAGTGGGAAAAATGTTGCTCTTCTCTAACAATAAACCGCAGAAGAAAAATGAGCCAACTGTGGTTAAAAAGAAGGGCAAAGATATTTGGATAAAACCCAAATCCTATCCAAGCCTAGTATTGAAATTAACAAAATCCAAATGTATATGAATAACTGAATTACCGGGTGAAGATGCATGTGGAACAGAATATATCAGAATCAAACNTATTTGGATAAAACCCAAATCCTATCCAAGCCTAGTATTGAAATTAACAAAATCCAAATGTATATGAATAACTGAATTACCGGGTGAAGATGCATGTGGAATAGAATATATCAGAATCAAACTAGAAGAAAGAAAGGATAAGCAATTTGAATCACTGAAGAAATCAAGAATTGACATTCCCCACTTTTCAATTAAAAAGAGCACATTAAAGAAAGAAAGATGAACAATCATGTCAAGATTAGAAATAGGAATTAAGAACAAATAACTTGTGCTCAACTCAGTGCAGATAACCCGTACAGCAGAATTATCGCTTGACTATTATTTATTGAAATCACGGAACAATCATATGCTATAACATGTCAATAATAAATAGAAATTAGTTAGCTTAAATTCAGATTCTATGTTCTAAAAGAAGTTACAGAAAAAAGTCAAGATCATGAATTTGATTACTCAAATCTGAAAGATCAACTAGCAAGAGAATAGGCAGATCGATTACACATGAAAGAACATAATTAAACCATATACCTTTAGAGGATACCTGCAGTTCTAGTGTTCTTCAGCCTTCCTTAAAGGATCGAGTATATATTTTACAGTGGCATCAAGAACTGCTGGATCAATGGTCTGTGGTCTTACATTGACAATCGTTCGGGACAAATGGCAAAGAGTTTTCAGCACAATTTTCTTGATCAACCTCCTCTTCACTAGAAAATTTCACAGCACAATTTCATTTAGAAATATTGAACAAGATTATCATGTATTTATAGACTTGTAAGAACGAAGAAACAAATTGGTTCTCAGAAACACATGTATAGAGACAATGTAAGGCACACGTATTTAAGATGCCTATGAATGGTTAGGTTTTGGGAGTGACAAGTGTTTCCAAAATTTGATTTATGACTTTTCATTTTGAAGCTTGCTATGTGTACAGAAAATCCATACATACACTTTGATAGAATGCCATTGATTTTTGTTTTAAAAAAAATAAAAAAAGGTTCTAGCTTCCAATCACATTCTGCCAAACACTACATTTGTAAACAAGTGGGCAAGAAATTCTGTACAAGTTTTCTAATTAAATAGAAAACTTGTATCTACCTCCTCAACCCTAATTCATTAACTATTGCCTTTCAGTTAAAGGGCAGTGTCTTTCATAGTGTTCCATCAAATTTAGATCTAATTTCAATCTCATTTGATATATTAGATGTCTGTCAAGACAAGGAATTATCTCCGAATGCCGATCATCACAGACCTTCAAATTAATCAGATGCAATGAGAGAAGAACAATCACTAAATTGAATTAAACAAGGGCAATCACAATTGTTTTTGCCACAACACCACTATAGTAACAAATACGATAAATTATTAATTATGAAACAAGATAATCAATTACTCATTAAAACCAAAAGATTAATAATTTCAGGAAAAGAAAAACAGGGACAAAACAACAATACATGCTTGGTCTGTTGGTCGGCCACTTGGACTTGGGGTTTCAATGAGAAATCAATACAAATATACAATACAATAATCACTAATCAGAATACAGACACAGTGAAGAAATGCCAAAAACTGAAAAGGAGAAAAAGTTGCAAACTAAATCGTGCGTAAAACTTAAACTGAAAACCAAAAACATAAAAGGAGAAAAAGTTGCACCTTTCGTTTTCTGTATTGTTGAGTGAGTGAACAGCAGTCGGGGAGAAGAGAAGAGAAGAGAAGGCCTTGAATTGTATAGACAATGTAGTTGTTACTCCGCTCGCCAGCCGTCTTCAAGGCGAATTGGGTGAAATGAATGGCAATTGGGCCACTGGGGGAAACCGGTAAGGAAAAGGAAGGGGGCTTGAGCATTTGGGCGTCTTTTTTTTTTTTTTTTTTTTTTTAACTGGGCTTTTTTTTTTAAAGCCCCACTGGGCCCTTAATAGGTCTGCCCCTGACTCCAAACAGCTTCAATACCCCTCGGTTGGGACATTTTCGTTCTCCTGTCTCTGTCAAGTATGTGTCGGCGGTGGCAGCTTTAAGTGAGAGGCGAAGAAAGAAGTGGGATTGAAAGAGATTGCGAGAAGAGAGGCGTGAGGGATTTTGTTGGGAAGGGAGGAGTGAATAGTCTAGGGTTTGGCTTATTTTTATTTTTACTTTTTATGATTTGAGTTCGTATATAAGCTAAGACTTCGGGTGGGTCGGGTTAATCCGGTCTATAATTAAAAAAATTGGTCCAACTCTATTTGACTAACTCATTTACTTTTCGCAACGTTTATTAAACGTTGCTAAAAGGATTATTTGTAACGTTGCAAAAAGTGATTTTTCGCAACTTTTAATAAACGTTGCGAAAAGTTGATCTTCTGCAATGTTTAATAAACGTTTTAAATAATGGCCCAATCCATGACATTTCGGAAGATAGAGACGAATTGAATGAAAGGGATGCAGGGGAAGAGAACGGGGAGGTTGAAATCAATGAAAGGGACGCAAGCAGAGGCTGAAACCGAGAGACTAAGGGGAAGAAGTAGAGGCGAGACCGAGAGAATTAGGGGAAGAAAGAATCGAGAGGCAGATGAGAGGTTAGGGCTAAAGTTGATTGGAAACGTTTTTAAATTTTAAACGTTGCAACGTTAAAGCTTCACTTTTTGCAACGTTTAAAAAACGTTCTGAAATGTAAAACTTTTTGTAATGATCAATAAACGTTGCGAAAAGTCACTTTTTGCAACATTTATTTAAAAAATGTTGCCATAGACCCCGACACTCACTCACCCCAAACGTTGCAATAAACCCCTTTTAGCAACATTTAATGAATGAATGTTGCCTTTTAAATGTTGCAAAAACTCATTTTTCTTGTAGTGGATGACCATTAAGAAGGGATTTGCATGGCTCTCTTCTTTTAGACAGGGTCTATTTGTAGATTTCATTTTGAATTTTGGGGGCATTCAGGTCTCTTTAGTAAATGACCAATGACAGTTGATAAGTGCATTTTTGTGCACTTATTCGGGGCCATATTATTAAGTTTTTATGTCGTTTTATTATTGTATTTTACTTAACTTAGGATAATTTTATCTTATTTCAGTTTTGGACCTGTTTCTAAGTAATTGAAAAAGGAAGAAGGATAAATTGGCAAATTGATGGAATTTTGGGGACTAATATGCATTTGAGTAAAAGTTGAAGCACTACAATAAAGTAATTTGATGTGGAGGACAAAGATGGAAAGAAGAATGAAGAAAATGGCTGAAATTTTTTTTGCAAAAGTTTTATAATTGGGCAGCCGCCCAGTTATATTTGTTGGGCGACTGCCCGACTCTCAACCGAATTAACAGGAGCTAAATTTTAAGCCTGAGCGGCAAATTAGGAAAATTTTTCTGGTTTCTTAATTTGAATACAACTCTTATGAAAACGAATCTTGGGAGATCTTTTAAAACCCTAGGGCCGTCCAAAAGTGAGGGAGATACATTACAACATATTTTGAAGAGCTTTTGGAGCAGAAAACAAGTCAAGAACACGAAGATAAATTTAAGAATTATATTGGGTGATGTCGATTCTTCAATATTCTTTGTTTTCTCTTTCATAACATGCTAGACTAGTTTTTTATGTACTAGGAGAACGATGAATCATGTGATAGGAATTTTAATTTTTAGTTTTATATATTTGAATTGAAACGTGAATTTTGGATATTGAACAATTTATATGATTTTATTTTCTTCACAATTATTGTACACGTTAGTTGTGTGAATTAGGTGACATATTTTATGCATTCGAAAGAAGGAAAATATGTTCGACATATATAAATTGTCATAAGGTCCGATAGGGAATAGAAATATAACGCTATACCTTGTGTGAATTTTTAAGTGTTCATAAAAATTCATGTACTTTTATATGTTCGCATCTATCATAGAAATATAGTTGGATTATATATAAAATTAGGTTTAACATTACTCGAGAGAGATTGTTAAATAAAATATGAACATTAATTCGTCAAATTCAATCGTGTTGTCAACGTGTAAAACTAGGGTTAATACTGATTATTGCATAAGAATTCGGGATCCTAATATGTTTGTCATTAATTAAAACACATTAACGTGCTTTCAACATAATTTACATTTAATTTAGTTACTTCATTCGTAATTGTATAAGTAGGATAAGTTAGATATAATTCAGTTATACACACATCATATTATCCTTGTTTCGGTTATGGTCGCGAATATTTAAAATTGAACTAATCAATCTCCATGGGATGATACTTGGACTTAAAATACACGTTATTACTTGTTAACGAATCGTACACGTGTTGCGATTTTAATTCAAAATATATTTTCATGAACAACGGTCACTTAGTGGTGGGTTTTTAACTATTGTGTTATGCATTCATATTTTATTCACTAACTTATGTGCTCTTTATTTATTTGTTTGAAGTGCTTTAAACACTTATCGATGTGTGCTTTAATAACGATTTCTGCCAATGTAGAATATAATTGAAACAACTAACCCTTCTTCTGTACGAGCTCTTACGCTTCTTTCTAGTCTCACATGATTTTAGGCTCACGGGCCATGAGCTTGCATGCTCATTTCTTTGTATTTGCTTATTCAACACTAATTAATCATATAAGATTTTAAGGGATGATTGCAGTAAAAGTTCAAAACATTTGAAACACTAGCAGACTTTCCCAAATCTTTGATTTCTTGCAATCGTTGCCCATAATCTTTCCAAATGTTGCATGTGAAGCCCTTCTGAACAATTTTCTTCTACAATTTTGACAGTTGATCAAAGCTTTAACTTTGATCACATTTTTAATATTTTAGAAAGGGGGAAAAATGGTAACTTTATATTTATCACATTAAATAATTAAAATAATTAAATTAATAAAAGAAAAGAAAAAAAAAACACAATCTTCTTCTTCCTCTCACACACATGCCCATGCCCATGCCCATACCCACACCCACACCCACACCATGCCCATGCCTTCCCCTTTCCCCACCTCAAACCCAAAATCTACCACTCGATCGTCTTCTTCTTTTCACCCCGTGATCATGCCTTGAAAAATTAGACGATTTCACGTCTTATTTGGCGACAGCCGTCGGAGATCTATGATAGTTCCCTATTCAGATCTAGAGTGAATTTTAACAGTTTTGAAGTAAACTTTCACAAAAAACCCTAAACCTAACCCATATCTAGTGTGTCGCGTGATTGAGATGCACAATCCTAACCCTATATAGAGTATATTACAACATATGACATAATCTCTGCACACAAAAGGTGCATTTTTGTGTGTGTGTGTGTGAGAAAATGGTACATATGTTAGTGCAATTAGTGGTGGGCATGGTAAAGTTTCAAATACTTTTGTAGAGTAGAAGTTTTCTTTTTTCGGTTTTTAATTGGTGGATGTGGCGGTGGTCGGGTGGCTGATTTTGGATTTGAGCTGGGAGAATGGGCAGGGGGGAGAGGAAAGAAGAAGAAGATGATTTTGTTTTTTGTTTTTGTTTCATTTTTTTTTATTTTTAAAATTGAATTAATTTAATTATCTAATATGATAAATATAAGGCTATTCTTTTGGCCCTTGTTAAAATATTAAAAATGTGGTCAAAGTTAAATTTTTGATCAACCGACGAAATTGTAGATGAAACTGTCCAAAAGGGCTTCACATGCAGCGTTGGGAAATGTTAGGGATGACGACTGCAATAAATCAAAGGTTTTGAGAAAGTCTACCAGTGTTTCCTTGTACTTGAATCTACAAACTTTCAACCTCTATATCTTCTATAATATTCTTTGAAGTAGTGAATATGGAGTATGCATAAAAAATCTAAATCTCGAATAGGATTTAAATTTCTAGAGACAATAATTATCCGAAAGATCAAGAAAAACTCATCTCTCTCTCTCTCTCTCTCTCTCTCTCTCTCTCTCTCACACACACACACACACACACAGTGGTGTACAACCTACAACATTCTATACAATTGTTCAATGAAATCTCGTAATTGTACATGATCGTTGCAGTTTAAGCATTGTTCTAAAAAGCGCGTCTGGCGGAAATCATGATGAAAACGTTTCACCTTGAGCCTAAGAGGGAATTAAGCGGTCAACGACAATGTTGATTGCTTAATGCAAACCTAGGCGGGCCTCCGCCTCAAGCCCAGATTTTAAGGGGGCCCATTTTTTTTTCCTTTTTAAAAAAAAATAAAACTCACAGCCCAAACTCAGTAGCTCACCATCCCTTCAAATTTCAAAAAACTCCAAATTTCAGAGAACTGGGAAGACGGAAGAACAAGAAAAAAAGATGGAAGAACAGCGCAGAACCTATCAATTTCTCCGCACACCACACTGATTTGCGTATCAGATATGTATAATATTGTATTTGTAATTTTGGGGCATGTGATTTTCGTTATTTTGTGGATTCTCAATAAATCTTGCTTACAATTCTTCTTCTTTTTTGTGGTTTTCCCTCAAATCAATCAAATGTTTTGGAATTTGGATAATAAATATATTGTACTATAAATTTTATTATTCCAACCAAGAGTCAAGAAATGATGAAAATGAAATAAGGGAGTCCAAGAATGATGATTTTGTATCGGACGATACAGATGACGAATTAGATGAAGAAAAAGATATTGAATTAGAGTTCGATAAAAAGTTAGATTAGATAAGATTTAAGCTACAAGTTATACGTTATGTAATTATGGTTTTGAAACTTATCTTTATGTATGAAATATTAAGTATATACAATATTTTATAATTTTAGATGTTTGGTATGTATTAGTTGAATTATTGAATTTTTTTTACAATGATTAAAGTTTTAAAATAAAATTAAGAATAAAAAACACTTTTTTACGCCTAAACTTCGCATAGGTTCGTAAAGCTTGAAACTTGACCTCCACGCATAGCCACGCTTTATGCTTTTTAGAACACTAAGTTTAAGTGAGTTTAGAGTATCGTTCTCATGAGAAATAAAATTTAATTTAAATTGTATAATTCGTGATCAGTGATTTTTATTATCTACTAATGACTATACTAATTTCTAATTAAATGTATGTGAAGCTGATTTTGTAAAAGTGTTATTAGTGAGAAAAATGTGATACGAACAAGACTCTATCAATTAATCTTTCATTCTAATTTTAAACTTCTATTTTTTAAATCTTATTTGTGTATAGAATGATAATCAATAATCTTAATTTATTCAAGAACCTCTCCAGGTAAATATATTTCTAAATACGATCCGAAATATCTCTATCCCATGAAAACTTAGAAATGCATGAATTCACAAGATTACATATCATGATTGTAGAAGGCATAATCCCTCATATATGTTGGACTTTATGCTGACGATGCCCTCATTCTGCTCCATATTCATTAACTGAGAAATATAAATGCAAAGATGAGACAAAGAATCAATTTCGCCTTCCTTAAATTTCTTCAATTAATTTCAGATTTTCAGGCTTTTTTTTTTTTTTTTTGGATAACCGTGAATGTCCGGGTCAGCTTGCGCACACCTCGACTAATTCCATGAGACCCTGAAATTTACAGTCGGGTACTCACTTCAGTGGCCCTGAGGGGACTCGAACTAGTGGCTACTGAGAATTTTAGATTTTCAGGCTTTGAAGATACAATTTCGAGTAATAAATCTTCAAACTTTTGTTGATTGATGTGTTATAACGCCTCCTAGCCTTCTTCTCCATGTTGTGATCTCTAGAATTCTCAAATTTGTCATCCAAAATAGGTTAAAACCATATGCAAAATTCCCTTCCAAAAAGTGCTTGAATTAGAAAAGAAACAAAATATCACGTTAGAAATGCACCATGCGATCGCATGGTGCGAGGAGTTGCAATATCATGTAGCATTAATTTGTTCTCTTTAAATCACATTTTTGCCCTTATGATCGATCGCATGGGCAGTACCATTCCAATCGCATGGGCTTTCTTTTCAGCCCATTTTATCTTGGTCCTTCAATTCAACTTTTATCATGTTCAAGTCTTCCATTTAAAATTGAGGTCCTTCATCTTTCAAATCCTACCATGTTAGTTCACATATTCTAAATTATACAAAATCATGTCCTATTACGTGATTTTCATTCAGTTTCTCCAAAAGCTGTCCAACATCGACTTTTATCAACTATCCCGTTTATTTTATAGCATAAATAAGTGTAAAATTACATTTATCAACAACCTTAGGATTTGACCTTACAGACCATGTAATATACAAATTAGGGCTAAAAAATGAAATCGTAAAATCAAACTGAAATTGCTTTTTTGAAATCATTGGTTTAGATCTACGTGGATCCATCAATATTTGGTTTTGAACTGAATCAAACCGTTTCGAAATGGTTTGGTTTAAGTTTCAATCTTTAGAAACCCTTTACAAAAAGAATAAAAAAATAAATTAATTTATATTTTAAAAAAGATACCTTCATATTATACATAACACAATTAAACTCAATATGTAAATAGACAATTATCTATCTTAATTAATTAATTAAATCATATCCAAATACTCATCAAGTTATCACAAATGTGAATGTAAAATCATCAAATTGGGAGAAATGTTGAATAACTGTTACTGATCTATATTCATTGTCCGTCTATTACAATTGAGCAAACAATTTAATCTAAATTTTAATTCAAATTCACACATTTTTTTCCCTTCTACTAATAATTTTCTCGAATTTTGGCTAAATTTCCAAGTTAGTATATCCAAATTTCCATATTCTTTTTTTTTTTTGCTATATTTTTTTTGTTAATTATGTTGCATTGTTCTAATTCGTATCGGGCTCCCTTAAATTTTTAGCGGACAATACTTATTTATTTATTTATTTGTGTTTCAATTTTTTGGTCAAGTCGCTCAATTAATTATTGACATTTAACTTAGTTTCTAGATTTATCTGTTAATTGTTAGAATGATTTTGTGGATTACTTAAATGGTACTCATTTTGAAGATTTGACCAATGAGCTTTTCGACATATCATTTTGGTGAAAGTTTAATGCAAATAAATACAAGATTGTCTTCCAAATTGTTAAAGATGTGTTAGCTATTCAAATATTTACAATAGTTTCTGAGTTTGCGTTCCTTACTAGTAGTCAAATTCTTGATTTCTTTAAAAGTTCGTTGAGTGTAAATATGGTTGAGAAGGTAGTGCTAAAAATTAGCTACATAGTAAAAGAAACCTATAATGATTCGTCAATATTTGAAAGAGGTAAAAATATTAGACGATTCACAAAAAGTTATAGAATGTGTTATATGCATTTTCTTTATTTGTAGTTTTATATCATTTAATTATAATCAATGAATTCATATACTATATTCTTATCTTCATGGAGTTAACAATTGCAGATGTTGTGCCATAAGTATCCACTAAGAAGTTAAAATGTTTATATCATGTTGTAGCATCATAATGATTAGAATCATAGAATCTTGATTTATAATAATTTTAATAATACTATTTATGTTTTAACATGAAATTTTAAATTAATATTTATGATTTAACTTCTTCGATTTTTTTATGTGTTAAACAGTGGTTTTAAACCGAACTAAACCGGAAAAAGTAGTCTGGATTTGTTTGGTTTAAAAATTGAAGTAGTTTGATTTGAAAAAATTACAAACCACTTTAAGTTGTGGTTTGATTTGAAATTTTGTCACAAACCATTCAAATCGAACCATGTTCACTCTTAATAAAAAATGTAAAAATATCCTTAGTTACTAACAAAATATTCCATCCATAACTTAATAAGAAGATAAAAATAAATAAACTGACGACTTCTCCATCGGCTATCATTGATGGTATCGTCACAAGCACTGTCGATGGCATCGTTGATGGAGTTATGAATTATGTCAAAATCGTCGAGAGTAATATACATAGTCGATCATCAATAGAATTTTCAAAAGCACGAAAACTTCAAAGATACAAGTGTTTCGTTTGGGAAATTCAAAAAAGGTTTCCTATTCTGTTAAGAGTAATGCCGTATCTCGTTTCATTTTCAATTTTCGTGCAACCTAGGCAAGGAATGCTGGTGGGTGGTCGTAATGTGAGAAAAAAACGAATGGAAAGAGCGCGAGACTTAAGGAAAGTGTCGATGGGTGAGAGAAAAATAGAAGTGTGTGATGTAGGACCACTATCACAATAAAATGAAGTTAAAATGTATTTTTATTCATTGTATAATATGATATTGTCGAGATGACAAAAAAGCTCGACGGCTCGAGCTCGACCCAAAAAAAGCTCGAACGGGCCCGACCCAGTCGGGCAGAGTCCGGGCCGGCCTGTTTATTATATAAAAAAAAAATTTTAATGTAGCTGCCTGCTTGCAGCAGGCATTAAAAAAAAACGACGAGCCAGCTTGGCTTGGGCTCAAAAAAGCTCGAGCCAAGCCCGAACTTTTTTACCGACTTGTGACTCAACTCATTGACATGACTAAATATTGACTTTACAACAATATAGATTATTGATAAGTATTACTTGTGCTAAATAACATTACTCAATACTAAATCTGGAAAAAGCAATGAAAGTTGTAGTTTGTTCTTTTTTGTGACTACAATTGTTAATTATAGGATTTGGGTCCAAGTAAAAATGTAAAGCGGTGAAAATGGTACAATTTGGTCTTAAACCAAACAATCTCATCATCTGTATGTCGGAGGGAGAGGGGAACCCCATTTTGTTCTAGAATTCTTTTTCTTAATCCAAATATTTTAATGCATCGTTAAAAAGTGTGAAAAAATTATAAATCCCACAAAATATGAGATTGAAAATAATTTTGGATAACTGATTTTTCAAAAAAACTCTGACAAACAAGGAATATTATGTCATTATAATCTTTCTATTATTATGCCTTTAATTTTTTAATAAAACCTTTACTTCCTTGCCAACGGCAACTATAATATAGTGGATTGGCAAATATCGCTCACGTCTCTCTCTCTTGCCATAAATAAAAAGGAATTAATGAGAATATTTACTACACTATAATAGGAATAATATGAAATTTCTTACTCCAGATTTTGTTCAATCGTTATCATATATAATATGCTTGTGTTTGAGCCCCATCTTTTAGGAAGACATTATTTGAATAGTGATTGATAGGATAACGGTGGTGAAAAAATGATGAAAAATTTTAGATTTGTGTGTAATATTATTTTATTTGGAGAATGTGTGATTAAAAATAAGTACTGTAGAAAAATGAATGGAAAAAAATGAAAAAGAATGAGGCTCAAACATGGGCATAATAGATAATTATGACTGCTTTCATTGGATTTCGCCATTAGGAATTATTATAGATTTTAAGGCTTAAAATAGATATGGCCTTAAACGCATTTTAATATATTATTTCTCTTTGATTAATTCAATGTGGAAAAAAAAAACTTTTGTGTCTTGTACTCGCTGGAAACACGACTTATCTGCTTAGGAAAACGTGTTGCAGTCCAAAATGCAGAATAATTAACCAATATTTTCTTCGAGTAGAGAGATGATTTATTGTTGCCAAGTATAATACTTTCAATCACGTTACATATACATCATCTCTTATACATTTTTTTTTAAACATTTTCATACGTGCCAACATTTGCCCTTTTAATTTTAAACTTATCCATCACATCACTGCATATATTTCCTTTACGTAGAAGGAAATGTCAACCATATTGTAAGGGAGGATGTCTACATATATCATTTTTCTAATACTTTATGCATATCTACATATTTTAAAAGATAAAAATAAATATTAATTGGAAAGTTGTCTCTTCTATCCTACATAAATAAAAGAGGCACTTTCCCTTTACTATTCATAAGCCGAATGGTCAAGTAAGCCGTCGTTTTTGAGCCGAGCCGAGCTGCAAAAGGTTATCATATCCTACATTAATAAAA
>CAIGRO010103892.1:0-17088 GCA_903798355.1 Fraxinus baroniana | reverse complement strand
GGTGAGAATTGGTTTTCAAGGAAAACCAAGAATTGGGTGGAAAATGAGGTAAGAATGGAAAATGAAATCCATGAAAAATTTAGCCTAGCAAACAGCTTAAAAGGTGAAAAATGGAAAACGAATTCCAATTTTTCTAAAAAATTATGTACTATCAAATAGACCCTAAGTGAAATTGAGCATAGAACTGATTAGTAATTAGTCTGAATAGATAAAATCAAAATTAAACTATTATTAGTAGATATATCATGGGTTATTGCCTAGTTTATATAGAGCGCATTATTTGGAGCGTTGTTTTAAAGATAATTATTGGATTATACAAAGATATTTAGATAAATGAATGGTTTCTATTGTAAAAAATTATGACACAAATATGTTTAGCTTTTTCTAACAAATAAATGGAAGAAGAAAAAAAAGTACTGGAACGCACCTAATAGAGCGTAGAATAATATATCTGTAGTTACATATTTCTTGGAAGGAGCGAGCAAACTTTAACGGGTTGTGTCCGTTTCAAAAGGTTCTATTCGAGAAAAATTGTGTTGACCTATGATTGATTTCATTCTTAATATTTTTATTATAAAAAATAAGATTAATATTGTTTCTAATAATTAATTTTGAGTGATGATATTTCAATGTTAAAAGCAATCAAGCGTCGCCAAAATCAACCAATTATAAATCGGATTCAAAATGAAGATCAAAGTAAAAGTTAAGCATTTGAGACGAGAGCTTAAAAGACAAACATTAAGAAAAAGTAAGATCAAGAGTACGAAAGATGACATCAAAGAATGATCAAAACAAGAAGTCTAAGAGGCAAACTTCGAAACAATATCAAAATCTAGACTTCTTAGTTCAAATATAAAGGTACTAATATTTTGATATTTAACAATGAATAATAAAATCTCAAAAATCATTTTATGCACGAAAAGATTATTTTATAAAAACACTCGCATAAAAAAATTTATTATTCAAAAAGACAAGTATATCAATTTGATATTTAGATTTTTTTTTTTTTACAATGTTACTTACCTTGAAAGATAAAGTCAAAACGTCTTTAAAAAGCCCACATTTAAAAAAAAAAAAAAGGTCAAAGTGGACGTTTGGTTTGTTAACGGTCATTTTTTAACTGTTCTGATTTCTGATGCACAACGGCTAGCTGGGTCGTCCGGTTCAGGATGCGGATGTCTGTATGGATCGTCCGATTTGCCAGAACTTTGGGCGTTTTAACTGCTATAAATACTGAACAACTAGAAGAAAGTTTTCTTGTAAAACATATTTATAAAAAATCTTTTTTGAACTTCTTTGATTGTTGAATTAAATTTTTTGAATCATTTCTCTCTTCAAACATTTTCATTTTTCTTTATACTTAACTTGTTTATATCAATTTTAAAAGAGATATATATTTTTTCAAAAAATCAAAGATATCAACACATATCCACTAGAAGAGTTCTATGGAACATTGATAAAATATGAATTAAATCGTACCGAGATAAAAGAGAAATCAATAAAAAGCAAAGAAGAATAAAGATGCAAAATTGCTTTTAAATTGGTAGTTGATGAAAGTACTTCAAAGGAAAATATGAATGATAAAGAACTTGATGATCTAATTCTTTTTGTTAAGAAATGGAAAAGTTCCCGTAACAATCACGATTCAAAAAGAAAGAAGAAAATGGAAAAAAGAAGAATAGATTTATAAAAAATAAAGCACTTCAATCCACATAAAATGAGAGTGATGATGATGACCATGAAAAAGATAAAAGTCAAGAGAAAATTGCCAACATTTTGTTCATATGATGAATTATCTATCTTTTATGATGAAATTCTTGAAAATTTTGAAAAACTTGCTTTAAATCATTAGATCCTTAAAAGAAGAATTATTTATTGAAAAATGAGGTAAAAAAAACTTTTGAAAATTCAAAATGTTTTTGAAAAAGAAAAAACCCATCACGATTATTTAATTATGGAGAATTCCTCTTTACAAGAAAAGATTTTAAATTTTGCTCAAATTATTTCCAAATTTACTTAAGGCAAGAAAACTTTTGATTTAATGTTTGGTAAAAAAAAATGTGCTTACGATAAATGAGGAATTGAATATAAACCATTTTAAAAACAAAAGTCACTTGAAATTTTTTTTTGTTAAAGCCTCTACTTTTCCCCATTTCAAATGTCACACATAATTTCTGCAATAAAAGTGGATATGCAGCTTTCTATTATTCTGTCGAAAAGAAATTACATTTGAAAACAACAAGTGAATTTAGAAGTCCACTAACACTAACTACGAAGGACTTAAGGGTGTAGGTGTACTAAAGATCAGAATTTGAATTATTTTTTGTAGGTACCAAAAAAAATAAAGAGCATATAGATCTTGGATAGTGGATGTTTAAAGCACATGACGGAAAATCAAGCTTTAATTGTCATGCTTCAAAATTAAGGATGATTGTCATGATACTTTTGGAGATAATGCCAAAGAAAAAATTATTGACATTGAAATTATTTGTAATAATTCATCTTCCTTTATTGAAAATGCTCTCTTAGTAGGTAACTTTAAATGAAATCTTTTTAGTTTTAATCAGTTGTGTGATGAATATTATCATATCAAATTTGATTTTTTTTTTTCAAATACCTTATTAAGGATACTACATTAAAAGAAGGTAATGTTTATGGGAAGACGAAGTAAGGATGATCGTGACATAAACACTCAGTTTGAATGTGGAAAAAAATGTTTATCAAGTTTAATTCAAGTTTAAAATATGATACTTGGTTATGGTATAGAAAATTATGTCATGTTAGCATAGAACTTTCAGAAGTTTCAAAAATTATTTTGTTAAAAGTTTGTCAAATTTGAAATTTGAGAAAGACGAAATTTGTGATGCATGACAAGTAAATAGTTCTTTAAATTTAAAGCAACATTTTTCAACTACAAAATCTTTTTAACTTCGCCACATTAAATTTTTGGATATCTAGAATCACAAGATTAAATGGTAAATATTATGCTTTCATCATTATTGATGATTTCTAAATTAACTTGAGTCCCATTTTAACCTAAAAGATGAAGTTTGGAATGCATTTGAACATTTTTGTAAAAATGTTCAAAATAAAAAGGGATACACTATGACTATCATTATGAGTGATCATGGTGGAGAACTTGAAAATATTGCAGTTAATGATTTTTGCAAAAAATTATGACTATGAACATAATTTCTCGACTACTAGAACTTCTCAATAAAATGGTGTAGTAGAAATAAAGAATCGCACATTATAAAAAATAGCTCGAACTATGAAAATGGTTTACCACAATATTTTTTAGCCAAAGATTGTAAATAAATTTTTTGGTGGGTCGAATGAAAACGAAAACTTCATATGAACTTTTAAAAAATAGAGTTCCCGATATCGGTTACTTTAAATTGTTTGATTGCAAATGTTTTATCTTAAACACTAAAGAAAATTTGAAAAATATTTTATTCAAAATCCAATATTGAGATTTTTCTTGGATAATCATTTACGAGCAAAGCTTATCGAGCTTCAACATAAGAACTTTGGTTGTTGGAGAATTCATGCATATAATATTTGATGAAACTAATCTTCTTGATCAAGAGAAAGATATTGATAATGATATAGGTTTGAAGATTCCTTTTGAGTAAATAAAATTCAAAATCAAAACAAGAAATATCATAAAGATGTTGAAAATCAACATGAGGAAGAAACAAATGTGAAACTAAATGAAGAAGAATATTCCGAAGTATAAAGTTATTAATCTCTACATAAGTAATGGAGTAAAACAAATTACATCATGAACATATTTAATAAGTTTGAAATGGAAGAGTTAAAATCAATGAACACTCAAATAAACTCGTCAATCAAACTAGACATAGATAATCAAGGTACTTCCATAAACACAACAAAATATTGAGGTATGATCGGATATCTCATTTACTTAATCGTAAGTAGACTCGATATTATATTTAGTGTGATTATGTATTAGATTTCAACCCGATACTCAAGAATCACACTTTAGTGCCATAAAACGAATTTTAGATATCTTATGATATTAAGACATTACGTCTATGGTATTCTAAAGGCACTCATAAGTGAGATATTGTTACACCCATTCATTTATAATCAAATTTAAGAAATTATTTAGTCAAAGTCAAGAATATCAACTGTCAAAAAAATCAACCAAATAAGGACTTAAGTTGAATAAATGATTTCACGGGGCTTAATTTGTAATTATTAATACTTAAAAGGCTATAAATAGTATATAAATGAATATAGGGATTTACTTTATATTATTGGATATGAAAGGACTAAATATGATATGGTAAGAAGATCGGTGACTTGACTTTGCAATTTTCCTATTGTTATCCATTTCACTTGATGTATCTATCCACTTTCTTTCTCATCTCTTTGGGGGGAAAACAGAGAGCAGAGAACGAGCCATAGAGGAAGAGAAAAGAAGGAAGGAAAATGGGAAAAAAAGGGAAGAGGTAGGTTAGATCCTCAATTTCTTAAATTCTTCATTTCATTCAAAAAGATAATTATGGGAATGGGGAATTAATTCTTTTAGGGTTTATAGTAATTTTTAAAAGAATTTGAAGTTAGCAAGAATGAGGTGTTATAGATGTGTATTTGAAGTTTTAAATAAGAGTATAGTAAATAAATGTTTAATTGAAGATTGGAGTTGAAGAAAGTGGAATTTTGAAATGGGTTTGTGAAATAAATATATATTATTTGATTTTCTCATGATTTATATGATGCTAAACACTTAAATTACGGATTGAAGATTGGATTTATCCATTTTTTAAGCAATTCTCGGACAAAAACAGATACAAATGCTATTTTTGAAATTTTACCAGGAAGTGCTAATTCCGTCAATAGTTTTGGTGTTAATTTTTAGAATATAGAAACAGATGACAGGATTCAATATTTTAGAATTTTAGTGTTGTTTTTGTCAAAATATGGCTTTCTTAGATTTTACAAGTTGAGTGAAACTAAATAATAAATATGAAAGTTTATGTATTGAATTAAATTATGTATGGGGGTTGTATATGTATAAAGTAGTGATTTTAAGAAAGTGTGAGTGATAAATGAATTTGGTATGTGTGGTGATTAGTTCGAAAATAGTTAAAGATAAGTAAAATGGTTATAATAGTATTCTTATTAAAATTGTGAATTGAGTTTTGACACGAATAAATTTATTATTATATCAGGAGGTGGCGAAGAGATCGGGACAACTTACCAGCCAAACTAATCGCTTCGTGAATAGCTCGTGAGTGGAAAAACTTAAATATTGATAAATTAATAATACTATTATACACTTTATGCAATTATGTGAATTATTTGTCCAATTACATGATTAATTTGGAAATATTCCTTCATTACGATCTGTGTGGAATTTTAAAAATTGTATATGGATTATTTGTGAATTGGAATGTCAGATATGTGATATTGAGATCGACCAGAAAAGTATCCATAATTATATCCTTATTCTAGTCCATCAAGGGGTCTTGGTTGTGTACACATATTTTTTAGAGTGCAAATTTTTGGTTGATTACATGTGATGAGATGAGATGGTGATATGAATTTGAGTTGATGATTATATCATGACTATGAGATGATATTTTTTTAACAGCTATGAAGTGTCTCACGTCTTGATTATTGTTGTTATTATATATTATTATAATGTGAACTGTTAAATGATTTCCACTTGATTTTCGATAAAAATGTATAAATGAGAAAGTATAATTATTCTAAAAATTTTCACTCACCGAGCTATTGGCTCAATTATTTTTCCACAATTTTTCTTACATGTAGTATTGGTTCTTGATAGATTGAGGAGCTATGGAAATGTATAATTATTTTTGAACTTCTCCCCTCACTGTGCTATTAGCTCATATATTTTTCTACCATTTTTCTTACATGTAGTATGGGTTCTTGATAGATTGAGGAGCCTGATGATTTCAGAGTTATAACCACACGATATGATGCATTTTTGTAGAGTACAAAATATCTATTTTGGGCCCATCGCACTATATTTTTCATATATATATTTGATTCTTCCGCATATTTTGTGGTAACTCATAGTCAGTATTGGTGGTGGATCGACATCTAGTCAGCATATTCCAACAACGCACGTCACGTTTTGGGTCTATTAGGGTGATTTGGGACAGGTCGTGTCAGATATTGTATTAGAATATGTGAATAAGAAAAATCAATTAGCTGATACTCTCACTAAACCTCTAACACTTGATAGATTTTCATATATTCAAAGAAGTTTGTAAATTATCGATGAATTTGAAGTATGTGGCTAAATTGAATTCATACTAAATGCGATGATTATATAAATTGGTTGTAATTTATATAAATTTTACTCAAATGATTATGTTTTTGTCATTTCATCACTCATACTTTAATTATTATTTTATTATAAATGCGATGATTATCCTATTATTTAAACTTGTATTTATTTGATATCTTGTGCTTAATTGGGAGGAAAATATTACTATTTTTTATGATTGATTTAAAATTTTGATCTTATATACCATACTCTTCCTCTCATATGTGCTACATTTACGCCTATGCAAAAAGGAGAAATTGAGTAAAATAGATTTGAAAAGCATTGAAAATGGGGAATCTTTTATTGTTTTCTATGGTCGTGTTTTGATTTTAAATGCTATATATTTTTACTTATGACAAAAGGGTGAAAATATATTAGATGATATGTTTGACGTGAATGTGATGATGGATGGATATGATCAAAATGCTTGCCTTGATAAACATATGCTTTAAAATGAATGACTATTGGTTTGTAAAATATAGGGGAATAGGATGCGGACGTTCGGTTTGCCAAAACTTAAGACGTTTTAATTGTTATAAATACATTTTCACTTTGTATTCATAAAACAAGTAGAATAGAGTTTTCTTGTGAAATATGTTGGTAAAAAATATTTTTTGAGTTTGTATTTTTATATTCATTTCATTTATTTTCTCATAACAAAAACTTTGATTGTTGAATCAAACTTTTTGAATCATTTCTCTCGTCAAAGTTTTTCATTTATCTTTGTGCTTAACTTATCTATATCAAACGTTTAACTTATCTTCATTGCATAAACTTTTCTAGTTCTTCATATTGAAAACTTTGATTAATTAATCAAACTTGTAAAATCACCGTATTCATCAAAGTTTCTCATTACTCTCTTAATACTTAATTTATTACAATTATTCATTAAAATAGAGTAATATTATGAGAGGATTTTTGAACTTAAATTGCATTTGACTCTCCATCTTTTCATTGAAAAACTTTGATTGGTTGAATCTAATTTTTAACCATCATATTTATTAAAGTTTTTCATCTAACACTTGAGCTAACATTTGTTGTTATTCATTAAAGCGTTAACCTCTCTTAATACTTAATTTGTTTGTAGAATTCTAGTGTAAAAATATTTTGATAAATAGTGAGTCGTATTGAAATCCCGTAAAGTTCAACATTGTACAAGAATTAGTGTTTCTTATTGTAAATCATCGTGCAAGTCATATTGAGGTTTCGCAAAGCTCAGTGTTAAGGTCCTTTAAAGCTCAATATTGTATAAGGATGGTACCCCTTGTTGTAAGTCACCGTGTGAAGGACACCTAGGCAGCTAGGTCAAAGATTCTCAAACAATACAAATGACACAAATAGCACTAGCCCAACAATGTTTTGCGAAACACAATTCTCACAATGCTCATTCTAGCTAATTTGTATCTTCTATCCACAAGTCTTCCAAGTTTTCTTTTGGGTTTCGGAGGCAACACAACAACTTTTTTTACATTTTCGGGTACTATTAAACTAGCACATCACCAAGTGGGCTTACATAGAGTTGTTATGCTACAATATACACCTCATTTGTATGCCTGTACGAGTCATCTTTTAATTTCCCAATACTTTGTACTGCATGCCCGCACGGAATTCCATCTACCTGAAGTTAGTTGCGGATGCACGTTTTGTCTTGGATGTGTATAGTGTGAGATGAAGCGTTATCTGTAACCTCGTATAGAACTTGACTCGAGTAAACACTTATTCATCATAACGATACATTTAGGCCCTGTCTGGGCGTGCTTAAAATGAAAAAAATTATTGTTGATAATGAGAAAAATGGACCGTTGCTTTTCACCAACTCTGCAGGAACTCTGGCATGTCAGACCAACTTTTGAATAATTTATGNGCTGGCTAGGATGGACCCACCTTGCAGATGGCAACGGTCCATTAATTGATTCTCATTGGACAAAAATCGCTCCCAGACGAAGCCTTAGTTATTCAAACGGGCTGAAATTATAGTGCATACAATACATAACAATATCTTCTTCCCAATTCAAAACAAAATGCTCACAAGTAAAATTACAACATACGTTTGATAATTATACAACATACATACCTTCATCCTCATTTCCGACGCTAGTTTTTTCCTTAACTGGTTTTGTTGCTAGTTTTGAGAAAGTTAATGCCGCGACATTGAGCACAAATTACAATCACCATAAAGCAAATTGTGATGTATTCTTGAAACAAATTACAACAATCGTGTTATTAGAACACAATACTATAAGTAACATTACTACAATGATGTGTATAAAATTCTAACATAATGATAGAAATTAAACGACCAAAAATTCACTAACACAACTCTAATTGAAAGTCAAATCACAAGAGGTGTAACTGAATGAGTTTCCACCAAGTAAAAACAAATGAACATTTGATATCAACTTATGGTCCGTTTGATTGCAAAAGTAGAAAATGAGTGGAAAGAAAATGAATTTCAGAGAAAGTAATTGTCTAAAAATTGTTTTGCAGTGAATTGTTAATTTAGGGTCTGCCTGGTGGGGATTGTTTTCACCAAAAAATAAAAATAAAAATAAAAATAAATCAATTTTCAGTCCGTTATTTTCAAAGAATGAGATCTAGCTGTGAGAGAACAAGTCAAAAACTGCGGCTGCATTTTGAAACTAACAATAGGAATTATGCTTTCCAGCAGAAACAGACATATACTTAGTGTGTTTGATTAGTATAATCTTTTACCCGGAAATTTTTTAAATTGTGTTCGTTTGGCTTTGTTTTGTATGTAAATTGTTCATTAAAGTGATAATTTTTTCTACAATTGGTTATAAACTTTGTTTCCATTGCCAAAAAGTGAAAAAAAAAATCCTAAAAAAATAATTTTTTTTCCATCAATGTTTAGTGTTCGTTTTTCTTTGTTTTATATGAAAATTGTCCATTAAAGTGAATTTTTTTTTTTTACAACTGATTATGAAATTTGTTTTCATTGCACATAAAAAAAAAAAAAAAAAGGTGGGCAGCAGCACCTAGATCAATTTTGAGGAAAATAGGCACGTGGAGGGCAACCCAAGAAAAACATTTCCCCATCCAAATTTTGTTGGTCAAACACTCCAAGATCAAGAAGTTGGAAATTCCATGGAAAAAAAAACATAATCAAACAGGGCCTTAGGGTTACAAGAAACGACTTTCAATGTAACACAAAGAAATTCCCGTAACGGTATTTGGTAAATAACAGTGACACGACTGTAACTTGTTAATTGTATTCTTTGAAAACTAAATTTTAGATAATGAAGAAATGGTAATAATTTGTGTAGTGATGAATCGATTTTAATTGATTATTTACTAAAAAAAACTAAAGGGAAAAAACCCATTCAGTTTTATTTACTTAGTCCCGATTTAATTCAACTAAAAAATCTGATTATAATTTTAGTCAAAATCAAAAAAATAATTTAATCACAAGTTTCATGGATTCGCAATTTTTTTGACTACACACTCCATCAACTTTTATCAAAATCTACTAAAAAAATTATTTTTATCTAAACCTAGTTGGGACTTATCCCTTGTTTGAGCCATATTAAAATTCTAATTCTTATTCTTCTACTCATTTGTAAAAAAAACCATCCCGTCAATATATTTTCCTTCTTTTTTCAATCATACATTCTTCATCAATCTACTATTTCAAAATATATTCTTCCAAAATAATATGGCTCAAACACACCCTTAACATGTTTGGCGTGGTCTATAAGTAACGAGGAATTAAAAAATAGTAAATTGGACCGACTAATTTCAGCCTAGGGATGGTGGGTCGGTCAATTACATTAGGTAGTAGATGCAGGACATGTTTTAACCGCAAATGCATTCGCTATTCGATTCCATTCTCATACGGAATGTATTATTTTAACGGTTTATTCCCTTGATAAATTACAAAAATAATAATAAATTCTTACCGAGTCAACTGGAGAATCTGGGTCCATATCTTTCATATGATGGCTTTTTTGATATTGTCGACATATTGGGCTGGACAAGTAGACAATGTTTTGTTCAAGTCAACGTTATGCATTGTTCACAATTATACCCAACAATTTCCGCACTGACTTTTTTCACGTTTTAGTGAAAAATTGCTGTCGAAATTGCTCGAAATTTGTTAATATCCAGTCTTTTAAGTATATATACTAGTCAAATTTAAACGTGCATTACACACTATTCTAAAATAATTTATAAGTATTGTAAAAGTGATATTTGATACCAGGATTTGATAAGTCTCAAACGAACTAAAGAAAATAAAATTTGGAATAAAAATTTAAAAGAAAATTGTATTCTTAAAACTCAACTTCTATTATTTAAATTTTTTGTGATGATGAAATACTACAAATGAGCAATATTTTTATACTACATTTGATACATAAAAATTAATTGCATATACATGAATTTAAACATTTATTGAAATTTCTAGATACATGAATAGAAATAAATTCATCCATAACAACTCTAGATTCACGTAGATTAATGTGAATATTAATTAATTGAGAATTAATAAAACGAAATTTATATACGACAAGAATTTTGTAATATTTATTATATATTGAAAAATGAAAAGTAAAGTATTATTAAAATAATTGAGTTTTGATAGAGTTAAAATCGGCCAAAAAATTATTCTCGGTTGATGTGATATTTAATACATTATAGATAAACATGCCATATTCATATATTTTGAGACATAGTAACAACTTACTAAAAAATCCATAACTCTTTTTTCTTTTTATATATATTTTTTCCATACACGAGAATGACAGCACTAATAAAAAAGAAGTGCGGACTGGTAATAGGAGATGGTCAACAAAGCAGATAATTTCCAATTATTATTATTATTATTTGGGTTTGTTAGCTAAACTACCACTTTATTTCATCATCCCCACCTTGTTCCAAGAAACTTCATTATACATTTGTACAAGGATACTGAGGAATTTGTTTCCTAGCAAGAATCTTTCAAACTCACAGATTCATCCCCCTTCATTTGTCTGAAAAACCTTAATTTCTCCCAACACATTGAGCAAATAATACATTCTGATAATATTTTTCCTTTAAACTGAAATGAATTATTCTGAGCTCGTCTCTTCCATTTGCACCCTTCTGTGTCTGATTTCTTGCTGTTCTGTGATTCTTGCTCAGCAGCCATATATAAAGAAGGCCACAACATTATGTGACAGCAGAGATAATTCAACTTCTGTTCTTGGCTATACCTGCAATGGCATAAGCAAGAGTTGTCAAGCTTATCTCACATTCCGAGCTCAATCTCAATTAGACAGCGTCTCCACCATCGCTAAGTTATTGGCCGTTGATCCATCCCAACTCTCTCAGCTCAATTCAGTTGCTCAGAATGCAACTTTTGATACAGATCGGGTGGTGCTAGTTCCAGTCACCTGCTCGTGCTCCAGTCAGTACTATCAGACGAATACTTCTTTCGTTATCCAGCATGATAATAGTTATTTCTTCATTGCAAACAACACTTTTCAAGGTTTATCAACCTGTCAAGCACTCCAGGCTCAGAACCGTTATCCCACCAGGAACTTATATGCTGGTATGAGAATTACAGTTCCATTAAGATGTGCTTGTCCAACAAAGAACCAAAGTGATGATGGTGTGAAATATCTATTGAGTTATTTGGTCACTTCGGGGCAGTATGTTTCCCTGATAAGCAAAAAATTCGGGGTCAATACAGGGAACACGCTTAGGGCAAATGGACTATCCGAACAAGACTTTACAATATATCCCTTCACTACTCTTTTAGTCCCCCTTCAGGATCCACCATCAAGTTCCCAAGTCGTAGGATCACCACGACAACCATCACCACCGTCATCTAGAACACCACCATTTGTCCCTCCACCGAGTGGTGGTTCAAATAAAACATGGGTTTATGCTGTTGTTGGTGTTCTTGGGGGACTGATCATTGCATCAGTTGTCGGAACTATCATTTTCTGTATGTTCTTTCGTAAAAAGAAACAGAAAGCTGAACCAGCTTCCTCATCATATAACTCCGAATCAGTTCAGAAACCACTCAAGAAAAAAGAGGATGAAGAATCACAGGAATTCTGGGACAGTATATCCAGCATTGCTCAATCTCTTAAAGTTTACACTTTTGAAGAGCTTAGAGCTGCAACAGAAGATTTCAGTCCTGCTTGTTTGATTAAGGGCTCTGTATATCGTGGTAGTATTAATGGAGATTTTGCTGCCATCAAGAAAATGAATGGAGATGTAACAAAAGAGATCAATTTGCTCGACAAAATCAATCATTTCAATCTAATACGTCTCTCAGGTGTTTGTTTCAACGAGGGAAACTGGTATCTTGTTTACGAATATGCTGCCAATGGACCTCTTAGTGACTGGATTCACAAAATTGATCAAAAGTTCCTGACCTGGAACCAGAGAATACAGATTGCTTCAGATATAGTCACAGGGCTTAATTATCTCCATTGTTACATGTCCCCTCCACATGTACACAAAGATTTGAATAGCAGTAATGTTCTTCTTGATGGCGATTTCAGAGCCAAAATCGCGAACTTTGGTCTAGCAAGGTCAACAGATGGGAAGGAAGGTCAATTTGCCTTGACGAGGCACATTGTAGGGACAAAAGGTTACATGTCTCCGGAGTATTTGGAGAATGGATTAATCACCCCTAAGCTTGATGTGTACGCATTTGGGATTCTCATGCTAGAGATCCTAACAGGAAAAGAAGTTGCTCTGCTGTATGAAGGCGTAAACACAGAGTTATCGGAGATGCTAATCCCTGTACTTCATGCGGAAAATGGAAAGGAGAATCTAAGAAATCTAATGGATTCTTCGCTACAAGGAATGTTTCCCTCAAACCTAGCCATGTTAGTAATCAAGTTGATTGATCATTGCCTCAAGAAGGAACCATCACATCGTCCAAGCATGGACGACATTCTCCAGTCTCTGTCAAGAATTTCAACTTCTACATTGTCTTATGAAACAACAATTAGCATCTAAAAATACGGTACTTTGCCTAGATAAGCTTTTGTAGCTTCGTTTTTTGTCTTCTAGTCAGCATACTCATTTGAAGTGGATGCAAATCTGTGTTGCGTTTTGGTCTTTGTTTGTAGCTATTCAATGTAAATTGAACAGCAGTTAAACTATCTTTGGTGTTTTCTGCACTAATTGTAAACGACGACTGAATAACAAGAAATAACAACCACTATACAAGGAAATGAAATTGAAAGACAATTGGTTTGCTTAACTTTCGAGAGGTTCTGCTTCTCTCCCATTCTCAACTCTAATTTCTGGATGAATGAAACAGACTCCCCACCCTCACAACACCCACACACACACAACACACATTTATTATTGACGGCAATCTGCAATAAGCGAATTCACAGAACATACAGGGGCCTATCAGGTAATCACATACATGGCCACATGTAAACATTAATTTCAGAATTTCTATTTCTCTTTTACGAGATTTCTTGTTGAGGAAATATGTTGGCTTTTAGTATTTACCAGATGAACATCGCTTCAAAATACTTTTAGCCACCGAATCCTTGCTCTCCTCATCAACTCCATTGATTTCAGTTACCTGCAGTTTCAAATTTTAGTGATTCAAATTGGGACACGGCGACCTTGTTGCTGGCATCCCTGAATGCCCCAAATCCTCCACATGGAGTTACTTACTATTGGCATGAGCTGTAGCAGATTAGGAAATTCAATCAAACAAATTCCCCATATCAAGGGATTATCATATTTTCAGCCTACAATCTTGTATAACCTAAATTAGGACTATATCTCTTCCTATTTAATTGTATCTATTCACTGTATGCTACCATTGTAATGAGAAGTGAATATAGATAGAAATCGGCTTACCGTGCAACATGGTATCAGAGCAACCGATTGATCCTTGGCTCCTTTCTCACCAAAATAACTAACTTCAAAAATTCACAAACAAAATGGCAAAAGCTCTATCCAAATCCCAAAATCCGACCCCAACCATTGAAAATTCAACCCCAATTGGCATTAAATTGGATGGTTCCAACTACTCACTCTGATCTCAAGTTATGGATTCAACCCTGATTGGAAACTTCATCAAATTCCCCACGACAAAAGAGGTTTGGGATGCTAATGCAACCACCTACTTCGATGGCAATGACACTTCACAAGTGTATGAACTCTGACGACGAGTGACCAAACTGAAACAATAGGGTGGCTCTCTGGAAGAATTTTATACAGACTTACAAGGATTGTAGTGGGAAATCGGTTTCCGCCGTCCAAATCCAATGGAGTGCATGACAGATATCCAACACCACAACAAAATGCTTCAAGTAGACCGCGTCTGCACCTTCTTGGACAGACTTGACGACCACCTCAACGGCATTCGCAGCGGTGTACTGTAGATGATGCCCTTCCCTTCTGTCAAACAAGCTTACGCCCATGTTTGCAGGGAGGCACTTCGATAGGCGATGATGACCGCCAACGACTTTCACGCTCCTTCAGTGCTATTTTGGTTACCAAGTCCCCGTTTGAGCCACCTTTTTCATCCCTAAAAATGAAAAATGACCGTTATTCATCACATCAAAGCTTTAATTTTGAATTTCTATCTCTTATGTGGGACCCAATAACGACTATATTTTTCATTCTCATTCTAGAAAAAGGTGGCTCAAACGGGGCCGACTAATTGGGTCCGGCTACTATGGGCCTTAGCAAGTCGCAAGTAAATGAGGTGAGTTTGAGGGAGCTAAATGTACTTACTGTGGAAATAAAAGGCACAAACGTGAAAATTGTTTTAAACTTAACAAGCAACCTAATTGGTGGCATGAGCTGCAAGGAAAAAAAAAAAAACACTAGTGTACGTATAGGCAAAACAACGGTGGTAACAGTTGAACCTTAGTTATCTTTGATACCGGTCTAAGCTGAATCTCTCAAAAATTTAATTCTACCTCGGATTTAGATAATTTTAGTTCTGCATTAATTACCGCCACCAAGGACGATACTAGTTGTGCGTGGCTACTTGACTTTGGGACCACTGATCATATGATATATGATGCAAAAAAATTTACTCAGAAATCCATACCTCGAAGCACTAGTGGGGCAAATGCGAATAGGGTCATTTCCCCGATCACAGTGGCCGGCTAGATGTCTTCGTCTCATATTTATCTCATACTTTACTTGTGCCTAGAGGTGTCAGACGGACAGGTCGACCAGACTCGTGAAAATCAACCCGGATTGACCCGAGACCGTGGGCAGTTCACGGGTCAAGGAGGTGTGACCCGCGAGCTTCGTGGGTTGTACCTTCACGGGTCGCAGTTAACCGCGACTCGTGAAAAAAAATAAAAAGAAATTAAATATTATAGTTAAGTAGGTGCCAACCTAATTAAGATGTACTTAAACTATAAATTATAGTAAAAGTAGGTACCAACCTAGTTGGGCTGTACTTATACTATAAATATTTGATAATAGTAATTAGAAATGCATATAGTTTAAGCTGAATCTCTCAAAAATTTAATTCTACCTCGGATTTAGATAATTTTAGTTCTGCATTAATTACCGCCACCAAGGACGATACTAGTTGTGCGTGGCTACTTGACTTTGGGACCACTGATCATATGACATATGATGCAAAAAAATTTACTCAGAAATCCATACCTCGAAGCACTAGTGGGGCAAATGCGAATAGGGTCATTTCCCCGATCACAGTGGCCGGCTAGATGTCTTCGTCTCGTATTTATCTCATACATTACTTGTGCCTAGAGGTGTCAAGACGGACAGGTCGATCAGACTCATGAAAATCGACCCGGATTGACCCGGGACCGCGGGTCAACCCGTGACCAGAGCGGGCGGTTCACGAGTCAAGGAGGTGTGACCCGCAAGCTTCGTGGGTTGTACCTTCACGGGTCGCGGTTAACCGTGATCCGTGAAAAAAAAAATTAAAAAAGAATTAAATATTATAGTTAAGTAGGTGCCAACCTAATTGAGATGTACTTAAACTATAAATTATAGTAAAAGTAGGTACCAACCTAGTTGGTATGTACTTATACTATAAATATTTGATAATAGTAATTAGAAATGCATTTAGTTGTTATTTGTTTAAGTTAAATTTAATTTTTCAAAGTTATAAATAATTCATATAATATTAAATTTGAATTCTATGTAAACATTTCTTGGTATAAATATGAATTTCATTTTGTTCAATTCTTAGTTTACATTTAAAAAAAAAAAATTTGCTATAAATATGAAAAATTCTATATTTTTATAATTTTATTTATACAATTATACGGGCCAAATCGGAACAAACCGTGACCCGTGACCCGCATGGGCTCGACCCGGATGGGTAAGCGGACGGGCCTAGGTTGTAGTCCAAAATTGTGGGTCGACCCTTAACCGGCCTATAGTGGGCGGTCTTTTTTTCACGCGGGCCGTTACCGGGCTCCTATGTTGGCGGGTCGGGTCGGCCCGGCCTGGACCACCCGGATTGATACCTCTACTTGTGCCTTTACTTTCGCATAAATTACTTTTTGTTAGTCAAGTTACTACTGAACTAAATTGTGCGGTACTCGTTTACCCTACATTTTGCCTTCTTCATGATATTCTCACTAAAGAAATACTTGGACGCGGTATTAAGAAGGGGGGTTATACTACATGAAAGACTTCAGTGTAAGACGTGCACATTACATACAGAGTAATGGAAGGGAACGACATATTTGGCTCTGGCATCGCCGTTTGGGACTGATAATAGTGTAATTATCACGTTTTTCAGCTACTAATAATTACATTTTCATGATTTATTG